>APFE030173320.1:3469-82036 GCA_000404065.3 Pinus taeda | reverse complement strand
AAGTTATGGTCCAATCAAATATTTGAAAATTATTTTTTTCAATAATATTGAAAAATAAATATTTGGTTTTAAAAGTTAAACATTATAACTTGAATGGTCAATGTGAAACTAATAGTAGTCAACAGACAAATTGATTGCTAGAGTCTTGTGTACGCAGAGACTAATAATGAAAAAAATACTTATATTAAAAATTAAAAAGATACAAATGGACTTCAAATAAATTTAAATTTATGTTTTTGGGTTAGAATTAAAGATAGGAAAAGTTGTTAATTTTACTGCATGAAAATAATATTTCTTTTTTATTTGCTAAGTGGTGTAAGTCTTGAGATGACTGCACACTGAACTTTTGGCTTGAGAAACTGCGACCTAGGGGCATTTAAGTTTTTAAAATCACCAAGGGATCGCAACCGGCCTAGGCCACACCAATGCTTAACATAACTGAATTTTTTCCCACGGTGTTTTGAACTGTTGACTTTCATATCATAGAGTGCCTAAATAATACACCCCAACACCGTCTATTTTACGCCTCTTAGGCTACACGATAATAAAAATGATTACTTTTGATTATGAATTAGTTATTGGAAAAAAATGTTTATTTGCTTAGTTAGTAAAAAAATGAACATTTATTTATGCTTATTAATGAAATTAGAAAAATGAATATTTTGTTTCTTATTTAATAATGAAGAAAAAGTTATTGAACTCTATTAATTATTGATTGCACCGAGAAGTGTTTTAAAACCCAATATGTGGAAGATATTGTCATGTAACATTACATAATAGCAAAAAAAACAAAAAACAAAAAAATAGTAATAATAATAATCTATTTTAAACTCTAGGCAGAGAAATTATGATAATGTTGTAGTAGCTGCAACACCCTCCAAAATTTTGGCCTGCATCTAATTTCGGAGCCTTCCTTGGTTTTCCCTTGATGATTGTAAACACTCGGGCTCATCCCATGAGCTCTTGTCAAGTATTTACACCCTCTTTGCTTGACCGATCACTGGTCGTCTTTAGCATGTTGGTTGCAATGTCATGCTTGCGGTCTTGTTCTAACAATGTTGAAGGTCTATCTTTGTGTGTACTAGTTGTGTTCGCTATGTAAACATTTGTCGCACTCACACACGAAGTTGTAAGCAATGTCGTGCAAGTGTCATCACGGTCGTTCAATGATCTATCTTAAGTGTCGCACTTGTCGCTCTCACCCTTTAGTCAGTCACACTGAGCATATGTTGTCTTGTGGTTTGAGGTGTCTTGTCGTCGAGTCATGTTGAGTGTGTGTTCACAAGGTCATGTATACACGAGTTCACTCGCTCACACACTTAACCGTTTTTCCAAAGTTCTGTCGACTGAACCACCCTCTATCAGCCGAACCTCAACTGAGCTGCAATGTGCAGTCTCAACCCTCAGTGACCAAACATTGTTGCCCAAAACTGCGCAGAGCTTAAGGCTGCCCTCTAGGCAGTCTGCACTGCGCGATTCTAGGATCAACCAGGCTGACTGCCACCCAGAACAACATAGAAGTTTCCCAAGAAGACATCTAAGTCTGCACTTCCCGCAAGCCTATCCATCAAGCTTCCTGCTGATCGACTAAAAATTTTGACCTAAGCAGTGACCCAAGGTTGCACTCATCTCCAAAGCTGCATAGTAGTTGTCCAACCTGCCTGCACTGCTTGAAGAAACTATGCAGACATGAGGGACAAGCACCTGTTACCTGTCAGTGCACTGTCTTGGGAAATTGCGCAAACATGAGGGACAAGCACCCATTGCCTGTCATTGCACTGTCCCCGGAAATTGCGCAATTTTTCCAGGTAGTCCCCTTTGCTAGCCTGCTTTCCACTCCTCCTGAAAACTGTGTAGTTTTCATTGACAATCCACCTGCTGCTCGGAAACTACGCAACCATGTCCTACTTGACTGCCTCCCAGAACTGTGTAGTTTTGACCAGCAGGCTCCCACAGCCTGATCCCGACCTCCTCTTGGAAACTGCATAGTTTTCACTATCAGTGCCTCCTGCTGCCCACACTACGTTCCCCGGAAGATTTGTGCAATTTTTCCTCCTAGCTAAGCCATATCCCACAAATGTCACTATTGTGCATGACTCCTCAACCCAGCCTCTCAATGACCTTTGCGTAATTTTTCTCGAAAGTGCCCCGGAGCCTCGCATCTCGACCTGAAATGTGCTATGTGCAGTTTCAGAGCCTTGTCCTCTCTCCAATCACTTGCACCCGAAAATGAAAGATGATGCGTCATGATAGACTAGGGAATTTCTGGATTTGATGTCGTCTTGTCATGAGTGATTGTAAAAACAAGTACATGAATGAGACATGGCGTGACGACGAACAGGATGAATAAGGAGCGCATGCTAGGAGACTTGTTCACGGATAAATGAACGCATGAAGCATGCCAAGTACCAGCGGGACACATGCACATGCAACATCAACTGAACACCAAGAGCATCAAAGACTCCACACACCTTGTTATGCGGAGGTGAAGCTATGATACACCAAGAGCACACTCATTACTCAACAGCTCGACATGGACACCACCATCAACATGAACATACTAGCAGTGTCATGTCGAGTCATGTCATGAGTCATCTCGGCCACATCACTACTATGGGCCATACATGTTGCAATCAATGTAATGTAACGAGAAAGTCCAAAAGACCCACATATGAAGTTGAAGAGTCATGTAAGTCAAATAGTCATGAGGGAAGTCAAAGAATCACAAGGGTCAAGTTCACCGTTGGCTATATCTACCCCTCATTTGTACATGCAAAAGAATTTTCACCTTGGCTCCTCTCACATAGCCTTGAGAGTTTGTAGTCTTTTCTTTGAGAAGGGAGTAGTGGCTCCAACGCCCCCCTACTAGGGTTAGTGATGTATGGTGTGCGGTTGTGTCTTGGAACTTTCACTTAATTCAAAATCTTGTTAACAGGCCAACATGTGTTTCACACATATATTGCATTCGTTTTTAAGACTATTCTTTGGACGCTTGTAATGCATGCTGCTTTAACTTGTACTAAGATAGTTGAGCTATTTCAGTTGTTTTAGTGCATACACTGTTGGAAATGTGTTGTATCAGTTGTTACCGTTGTCTTGCCCATGTGGACTACTCCGCCGGACACTAGACATAGTCATTCTTGTAAAATTGTTATAACGTATGTCACACTATAACGTCTGTCGCACTCGTGTGGACTACTCCATTGGGTGTTGTACATGTTATCTATTTACTTTGTGTTTGTGACCACCGCATTCGTGTGGACTACTCCGTCAAAAGCTGCATAGATCCCGCTGTGTTGTGTGTCTCTACCTGAGTTGGGACTATTCCCTCTCGACTTGAGACTCACTCTCAGCCTCTCCTTCTGCTGCGAAAGAACTTAGACAAAAGTTACACTAAGCACTCACCAGGCACACGAACCTCACTTTTTGAAGACTAAGTGAACCACTCTCATGTGTTGACAAGTAAGAGCTAAGGCATATTTTTAAGATAATGGCAACTAGGCCATCATACTGGATGAGACTTCTACACCAAACAGTGTGAGGTTTAGTTGGGACTTCATATTGGGGAGATCCCCTGAATGTTGGCGGGTCCAACACCGTCAACATATAGCTATTCTTAAATGTCTTCTTTGAATTTGGTAGTTTTGGGATGACCACAAAGCAAATGGCTAGCAAAAGGTGGATTTTTCTTTTAATAGTGGCTTAAGGCTAACCACCAACTCTTTAGCCCTAAGGCACAATAGTGCTAGGAAGATTTCCAAATTTGGCTAGAAGTGGATTTCTTACACTGATTGGAAGTACTCACAAATGATAATTTGAAAATCACTACAAACTCTAGAACTTAGCTCTAAGGCTCAGTTGCTCTTGGAAAATTCCTGATTTGGCTTGAATTTGATGTCTTCAGCTAACTATAAGTGCTCACAGATGGTAATTTGAAGGTGACTACAAACTGTTGTCTAACAGTAGCTGTAAATGTTCTATTAAATGGTGTTCTTAGGAAGACCATAAACTGAATTAGCTCATAACTTTGCCTCTGGCTACAAATTTGAATCTAGCCCGGGCTTGAGGCTTTGATTTTGGTTGTGGCTTAGGCTCCCTTGTACATACTTGATTGATAGGGCTTCAACAATAGAAGCCTCACTGCTAATCACTTATATAATTCTCCCCTTTCAGATATAAAGTGAGAAGATGAAAATGTTTTGACAATGTTCACAAGGATGAAGATAAAAAATACTAATCCTCCATGTGGCTAGCTCGATGAAGGTATCAACTTCTATTTAAAAAGCACCCATTTACAAAGCAATTTAATAAGTAAACTTACAAAAGCAACTATATGTAAGTTACCCTTCTTCTTGATTCTTGGGTTGAAATGTTATCATAGCCTTTTATAGAGCAGTGAATCAGTTCCTCCCACTCTTTGTAGAAGAGTTTAACTTAACCATAATTGGACACAACATGGGCAATGTGTTGGCTATGCTATGTGTTTATGACATCATCGAGCTCAAACTAAATTGCTCCAATTATGAATCTTGTTTCATCGACTCTCTTTGCAAGTTCAACCTAAGTCATTCCACAAAAAAAATCAATGACTTTGTCAAGTGAAGATTGCTTCTCTTCTTTGGTTTTAGTGGCACAGATGGAGCCTCAACTAGTGTTCGGGTACACTTCTCCTTTATTCCCCTTTTAGTTTTATTGGAGTCTTTATAAAAACTGATTCTTGGAATTTCTCTTTTCTTGTATTAAGGATCCAACATATATGAATGTTGATGAATAATTGGAGAAGGATCGTAGAGGAGGGGACTGAAGCATCATCCATGGCATATTTCTTACAAATTGTGACAAAGACATGCAACAACTGAACACAAGTAGGAACTATTGGTTAGAAATGCATAAATGTTTGACCTTAACATAACTCCCCATTTTTGTTCGAATCAAATATGATTCCCACTTTTCCCATGCATTATTTTTCTCCCTAGTGAGTGCATATTCGTGTATTACAGGTATCATTAAATGTTCAAAGATTGATATGGTAAATCAATGATTCCTTCTTCCATAACTCATTGCCAAACTGACTAATGCTTGATAGAGGTCATTTGTGGGCATTCACGAGTACTTGAATCCCAAAACAATCAAAGAGTGTGGGGGAACTTATGGCTGAGTAAGGCAGACAGACATATGAGGTAGAACACAGACAAAGAGTGCACATCCTCATATGATACAAAGAATGTGGGGCCAAGTAACACTTTTAGTGTAATGGCAAACATAGAATTCGGTACAATGTAGAGAAACAAGTATGAGGGTTTTAGGATAAGCTTAGAAAGATAGATCTGATTGGTTTTTGAACAACACTTGATCTAATGCCATTGTTGGATTGCACCAAGAATGAAAGATAGGCGTGAATTATATTTTCATTAATATGATACACATTTATATGCATCATTTTGATTATTAGATTTATGTTCCAAAATATCTTGAACTCTTGATGACAACCAACCTAGATCTCTCTCAAATTTGGCTTTATCAAGTGCCGAAAGGGATCAAATATCTCAGGGCACAAACCTCTTTTTTAGTGCAAAACTTGAGGAAATGTTTGCATTGCGAGAGAGTAGATCTCTCTTGGTGCTTGATAAATCTAGAGTTGAAAAAACTATATCCAAAATAGTGAACAACTATAATTAACATTTCTCCATTTTGTTGTTGTTGTTAAAACTTGACTCTTTCGACTATGCATAATATATATATATATATCTATTATATTATATATATATATATATATATATATTAATATATGAAACAAAGATGTTGGCCCTTCATTGGGCCAATAGACATTGTTGAGTTTCTTCAACGTTATTCATTTAGCCTCAGATGTTAGGCGAGATGGGTCTGATCCTCAGACTATTAGGTCCTAGATCTTCTCCACTAGAGCCAGATGTTGATTTACTTCATGCATTGTATCTTTGATTTACTTAATGCATTGTATCTTTTATAGGAGACCATTTGGTTCTCCCGCTTTGTATATACATCAGTGTACTCAACGGTCCCTTTGACCTACCAACCTCCCATCAGACCAGACCCCACACAGAGGATCACGACATTTTTCAGGGTACGACCTTCAGATAGGGGCACCAAGAGATCGATTGATACTAGTACGTATCCAAACTCCACATCAATGAGGATCCGTGGGACCTCACCCTGCTACACGAGATCTCAGCAACAGTTCCGTCTCAGATCCATTCCTGGGAGACAAACTAGGTCCTCCAACATTCAACAGTGTGTGAGCCCCCTAGGACACGATTTAGTGGACAATCTGCACTTGCCATCAGCTCTTCATCAGGCCAACAGACATTGTTGAGTTTCTTCAGCGTCAGATGTTAGGAGAGATGTGTCTAATCCTCAGACCTATTAGGTCCTGGATCTTCTCCGCTAGAGCGAGATGTTGATTTACTTCATGCATTGTCTCTTTGATTTACTTTATGCATTGTATCTTTTATAGGAGACCATTTCCACTTTGTATATACGTCAGTGTACTCAACAATCCCTTTGACCTACTTTATAGTCATTAGTTGGACATAGATATAATTATCTTATCTTATCTTATCTCGCTTTGTAGTTGAGATAGAAGAGCCTATTTTTTTAACCATGAAACCATATAACCAAGATCGAAGAAAAACACCTTTACCATGAAACCATATGCCGAGGACGAGAAAAGCACCTTCAACCTCCTCTGCATGTATATATACACATAATAGGGCTTGCACTTTCACGCCCCGGTGATGGTAGAGGTGGAGGAAAATAGAGGAAGCATAGGGTTAACAGTAAACCATACGCCTCGCACGAGAGGAGCATCTTCTCTCTCGTGTGCATAGAATGCCTGTCTGTTTTCGAGAAGCCGAAATCGCAGGAGGGGCAACTTATTTGAGGAGCAGCGGCCACTGTTCATGTGGGTATTTTCTCTATATTTCAGATGCCGATACGAAATGGTGTGAAGATGAGCTCGATCTCCTCTAATCCTAATCAGGAGCAGCACTTAAAAGAAGATAATCAGTGTTCTTTTTTGGTTTGTTTTTCTCATTTATCGTGACGCCGCCTCTTGATCTGGAGGGGAGGAAACGAACGCGTTTTTGTCGTCTGGTCCTCGGTGGTTTATGATCGCTTAGGCTGTTCAAAACCACCGGGTCCAAGACAACAAGAATACCTTCGCATTTGGTTATGCGGATTTGGGAAAACTTGACTCTTCAAATAAAGGATCTCTTGCAGCAGCATCTGTTCATCTGGTATTTCCTAACTGCATTTCCTTAATAGCTCTAGATCCTTATTAACCTAGATCTATTAAGAAATGATAGATAGATATTATATGCCAATGGAGACATATTATTCCAGATCTATTTGGCACTCAGAGGTATCGATTTTTCATGGCACTCCTTGCAGATTGCTTTGGTTGATCCCGCTAAAGCTTTAAAAAAATCAAAGTTTAACACAGGTAATATATCCTTTACTTTTTAATACATCCTGGAGCTATGCAAAACTAATTGTTCTCTACATGTAATACAAAATAGAAAACACAAGTCAAAAATAGATACTCGGGGATCTTCTCCATCCCAGGGTATAGAGCAACTCCGATAGTAATTCAAAGACACAAAAGCACACTCTCAGTGGTCTTTTCCATCCTAGGGTACAGAACAACTCTTTTTATGGAGAACGCATGTTCAGTGTTTTAGTTAAATACCCATTTCCAAAGATAAAAGTTCTGTATGAGCGTAGAAAAATGGTTCTGAGCCATTAAATGATCGAAAACTAGAAGATTTTGGAAATACAATAATTTTGTCACAAGACAGCGGGGGGAAGGTTGTGGGTATTATGTGATTTGGTGGGGATGAGGGATGGCACTTAAAATAATTTTTTTAACTCCAAGATATCTGATTACTATCAGTGTGCTGTTCTGTTTTATTTGAATAAAGTAAGAGAATACGCTTAACTGTAAGAGATCAGATTACTAAGCTTAACTGTAAGAGATCAGATTACTAAGCTTAACTGTAAGAGATCATATTACTATCAGTCTGCTGTTTTATTTGACCTAAGTAAGAGAATATGCAGCTGCCAGCGTTTTAATATTATTAAATGCAAATTTTACACGGATTTGACTCGAGTGCATCAGTGAATGTATAGCCTTGATGAAGACATAACGATGTTCAGAAGTCATCCAATCTTGTTAGGCTTTCAGAAGTTTAGATGACGTGGATGATGGTGAGCTGTTGCGTGCGTTAATTTTGGAGTGAGGGATATCCTTGCTTCTGGTTGCATTAATTTCACAGCGAGGGATATCTTTGGTTCTGTTTGTCTAATTTCAGTTAAATCTTACAATAAGGAGGTCATTGCTTACCATATCAGGAATCGGAATCTTCCATTTACTAGTTAACTGGTATCAATACGGAACATTCTCAAGAGTTTTTTGGTTGCATGTCTTCTGTCAGCCTCTCTTTTAGTAGTAATTTGAAGAAGCAACTAGAAGTTTTTACATGCGAGTGATGGGTTGCCCCTGGTATTTGTAATGTTCCCTATTGATTAATTCCTAAGGGAGGATGAAGTAGCTTATCCATATCCAATCACTATAGCATAGTGATTGATAAGGGTAATTCATTATCCAATATTTTGGGGGGCAATATTGGATAAATTTTGGAGTAGATGGGGCAAAAAGCCAGAATTGGCTAAACTTGCACCCCTCACATTAAATTAAGGAAAAAAGACCCATGAGAAAAAGACCCCATGAGAAATCTCTAAATAAGAGAGAGATAGAATCATTTTATAAGAAATCTCTAAATAAGAGAGAAATAGAATCATTTTATGATCATCAATTTGGATTGGAATATCTCTGTTTCCTTTTGAACTGCGACTCTAAGAGTTTTAAGACCCCTAAGACCTTTTTCTCTTGGCTAATTTCGGTGGAAGTGATCACCCTAGCTAGTTTTCTCTTTGTTTTTTTGTTACAACGTAATCTCTTGGAACAACTCGGGTCTGTTCCGGCTAGTTTTCTCTTTGTTTTCTTCCAACATAATCTCTTGGACTGTTCTGGCTAGTTTTCTCTTTGTTTTGCTACAACATAATCACATAATCTCTTGGAGCAACTCGGGTCTGTTCTAACTAGCAAGGAAGAAGTTTTGTGATTATTTTATTGGTCAACAAGCTCTGTTTCAAGAACCGCGAAAGTCTATTCCTGTGGAAACCTTTTCGAATTCACCTGAAGCCGATAGCGAGCGGTTTCTATGGTAGTGGGGGTACATCTAGGGCACGTATCTCACGAGTCACAATAGAAACCCTATCGGATTCCCTTGAAGTTGACGTCAAGGATTTCAGCATAGCGTTTTTGTATCTGTGGTGGTGGAGGAACATCTAAGGCACAAAATCTCATAACTGAAACCCTCCCGAGTCACACCGAGGTGGACATCAAGGAATTGAAGCACAATTAATTGTACCAGAGATAGCAGAGGTATTTCAGGGTGTGATTTGGAGGCTGGTTCTCTTTCCTGAGGGTTTAGGGCAGCGACATCACCCCTAATTCAGTCCGGAGACTGTTGAAGGCAACGGGGGTACATCTAGGGCACTTATCTCACAATAGAAACCCTATCGGATTCCCTTGAAGTTGACGTCAAGGATTTCAGCATAGCGTTTTTGTATCTGTGGTGGTGGAGGAACATCTAAGGCACAAAATCTCATAACTGAAACCCTCCCGAGTCACACCGAGGTGGACATCAAGGAAGTGAAGCACAATTAATTGTACCAGAGATAGCAGAGGTATTTCAGGGTGTGATTTGGAGGCTGGTTCTCTTTCCTGAGTGTTTAGGGCAGCGACATCACCCCTAATTCAGTCCGGAGACTGTTGAAGGCAACGATCTATCGAATTAACATTTCTCTGAAGCAACGAGCATCTAATCCTTGTTCACGTGGGGCTTGAAAAATAGGAACTTGTACATGCTCACATTGGGCAAACAAGGCATCTCAACAACTCTGCTGGTCAGCCGCTTTACAATAGAAAGCCAGCGCAGCCAGAGGTTGAGGCACTACTCCACGACAGGGAAAATTGGTCCAAGGGTGGGTTTGCCACAAGCCCCCCCTTGGTAGCAAACGAGTTGGAGGCAGCACAGTTAGACAAAAAGTTAATTGGTATAGTTACAAAGTATTGGATCATGCTAGTGTGAATTACAGTTGGAATGTTTGTCTATTGAATATTGACATTGCAATCAGAACTATACTGGTAGATTATTGGTTGAATAAATCTACTGTTCATTGGGCGGTCAGCCTAAGTTAATGTGGTTGGTTGAAGAATCATATTGGTGTTGAATATATTATTTGTGCATTACTTAGAAGGATACCTACCGTTATATGAATGGTTGAATGTGCTCTGTTGTTGTACTTTCTGATTTATTGAAAAACCCTATTAAAAAGACCGTACGTGCAAAAGTCCCCCAGGATATTACAATATCTCCAAGTACTTATGTAATAATTGATTTGGGCTATTGGAGGCAGCACAATTAGACAATAAGTTATTAACTGGTATAGTAACAAAGTATTGGATCATGTTAGTGTGAATTACAGTTGGAATGTTTGTCTATTGAATATTGACATTGCAATCGGAACTATATTGGTAGAATATTGGTTGAATAAATATACTGTTCATTGGGCGGTCAGCCTAACTTAATGTTGTTGGTTGAAGAATCATATTGGTGTTGAAAATCTTTTTTATTATTTGTACATTACCCAGAAGGATACCTACCGTTATATGAATGGATGAATGTGCTCTGTTGTTGTACTTTCTGGTTTATTGCAAAATCCTAGTCAAAAAATAAAACCGTGACTGCAAAAGTCCCCTACGGACATTACAATATCTCCAAGTGCTTATGCACTATTTTACGTAATAATTGATTTGTGCTATTGGAGGCAGCACAATTAGACAATAAGTTGTTAAATGGTATAGTAGCGGAGTATTGGATCATGTTAGTGTGAATTACAGTTGGAATGTTTGTCTATTGAATATTGACATTGCAATCAGAACTATACTGGTAGAATATTGGTTGAATAAATCTACTGTTCACTGGGTGGCCAGCCTAACTTAATGTGGTTAGTTGAAGAATCATATTGGTGTTGGAAATCTTTTCATATTATTTGTGCATTACCCAGAAGAATACCTACCGTCATATGAATGGATGAATGTGCTGTTGTTTTACTTTCTGATTCATATTGGTGTTGAAAATCTTTTATATTTGTGCATTATCCAAAAGAATACCTACCGTTATATGAATCGATGAATGTGCTCTGTTGTTGTACTTTCTGATTTATTGCAAAACCCTAGTCAAAAAATAAAACCTACCTTGAGTGCAAAAGTCCCTACGGACATTACAATATTTCCAAGTACTTCTGCACTATTTTATGTAATAATTGATTGGGCTATCGGAAATACCGGTCGCTGCAAAATAGACAACACTTCCCACCCACATGTAAATCATAATTAAAATTAGTTAGGACAGTCCTTATGAAAAGGAGAAAGAATGTGTAATATTTGTTGTGAACGTGGATGAGGTGTGGTGAAAGTCATGGATACTTTTGGAAGATATCTATATTAAAACCTATGAAAGACATGTTTAGATGTGTAATGTTCTGTCCCAATTGATTGATTTGTTGAGGGAGGACGAAATAGCTTATCTAATCCTGTAGGCTATAGTTTTGATAAAGGGGGTAAAACCTAATTTTTCTAATGTTGAGACAACATTCTGTAACTATTGGGTAGGCTGAG
This sequence comes from Pinus taeda, assembly GCA_000404065.3. Taxonomy (NCBI): domain Eukaryota; kingdom Viridiplantae; phylum Streptophyta; class Pinopsida; order Pinales; family Pinaceae; genus Pinus; species Pinus taeda. The sequence goes on along the minus strand of APFE030173320.1, from coordinate 70,251 downwards.
GCCAAAGAGCCCAAAATGAGGAGTTGCATACACACAACCCTTCACATGTGGAAGCCCATGGAAAATATTATTAAATAAATGAGAGTTGAAATCAAATTAGCATCGTTGATTTGGATCAGTTTTATTTGTTTTCTTGAGCTGTTGCTTTGAGGGTTTTAAGACTGGGTTCCTCTACTAATTTCAGTGGTGAAAGATTCTACCCTAGTTAGTAAACTCCCTTTTATTTTATGTTCAGAATCTATCTATCTTGAAACATCAAAATTTAGTGGCAAATCAAGTACTAGCACAACCACATTAGTAAATATGGTTGATATTCACCAAATACATTATTTTCCATCATTTATATAACAATTTACTTTTAGAAATAAACTCAACCAACGTAATCTAATATCATTCATAAATATTTTTATTTTATTTTAATTATAATAAATCATAATATTAAAATCTAATATTACAATTTTAGTATTCAATTTTAATATTAGATTTTAATATATTAGAATTTCAGCAATAAAATTTTAATATTGTTAAGTTTTTACGTAAATAATAAAACCCTTGGAATCCAAAGCATTTTGCTTGAAGCTAGTATCTATTCATGAGCATTTGATGTGAATCTTGATCGCGGTCAGCAACGCAGCACAAAGAATCATATCAACTCTTCTACCTCAAGGGAAAAATGATTGTTTTGCTTCTATTGTATAACCAATTAAAAGCAAAATAATAAATATATATCCCTACTAAACCAGTATGACGACAGGCTCATAATGACTGGTGAAATAGGTGCCTTTTTCAGATTAACGGATTGCTATCATAGTTGAAATACATGTGTATTTCAAACTAACCGTTACTATTATGTAGTTTGAAATATGTCTCTATTCTATTGAATCCGCTACTATGATACATCAATATGGCCACCGACACTTAAAAGTGGTCATTTGAAAGACTTTTTTGGATTTTATCAGCGTAACCACGTAAATCTGCATATGCCCCGTGGGTGTGGTGTGGATGTGCATTCAATGGCTGTGGAGCTGAAGTGCCCAAGCAATTTTTGAAATAATTTCTTAATAACTGATATAGCTAGTCACGTTTTATAAATTAAGAAACAAATTACACAAATACAAATTATTCACATATTTTTACTGGAGAGGAGAGGAACATGGACTGTAGAGAGCCACTGGCTTAAGCACTGAGAAGACGCACTGATGGAAGCAGAGTGGTGGTGGTCACTGGTGGCAGAATTGAGGGGAGGGGGTATCCTGGCAATTGTATTGAGCAGCTCCGTGACACTTCGGTCTCCCTGAGGCATTTCGGCCGAGTTTAGTGCCTTATTCTGAGGCTGTTTGGTCCTTGTCTTGAGGCCAAGCTGAGGTAATAAGGATATCTTCGAGAGGCAGCGTTGGACGAACTCTTTGAGACAGTGCGTACTGAGGCAGGACTGGTGCTCTTCCCTTGGGGGCTGTTCGGTCCTTGTCTTGAGGCCAAGATGAGGTAATTCGTCTATCTTCGAGAGGCAGCGTTGGACGAATTCTTTGAGACAGTGCGGACTGAGGCAGGACTGGTGCTCTTCCCTGGGGGCTGTTCGGTCCTTGTCCAGTGGCCAAGCTGAGGCAATGTGGCTACCTCCCGAGGCAGCGTGGCTGACTTTCCGAAGGTAGTTCGGGCCGAACTAATCTAAGGCTGCTCGAGGCACATTCGAGGTAATTGGTCAATCTCTGTGGCAGCTCGTGTATTGCCGAGGGTAAAATTCGGTAGAATCTTCCCTGAGAGTTCGGTGAAGCAAGAGAATACATATGCCGACTTGCCACAGAAGTAATTACAAGCTACAGTACTCCAGACAATGAATTAAGCAAATTAGCCCAGGTTCTGTAGGCTGTAGTGGAATCCAATTAAGCTAGCAACTTTTGATTTATTTGATGGACAGTATTGTAAAGTATTGATTGAGCAGATTTTTGTTGTTGAACAATCGGTTCTGTGCATTGTGGAATTGAGTAATATCACCTTACTGTTGACTGGATTACTGTTGCATTGAATAAATTGTATTTTATGAAGTGATGCCTGTTGTTGTGTGAATGCATGAACATCCATTGAATTTCTGCTGGAAACCCTAGATGGATTAAGAAACGTAGGAAGAAAATTACCCTAGGAAATTACAAGATGATATTGCTGATAAATGTAATCTGAACAATATTGATGTGAAAAATAACTTATAAATTATGAATAAAAGGGGAGAAATATATATTCTTCGCTTTATGACTTCCTCCTCGATGGTATGGATTTTTAGGGGCTTGCTGCTTTTGAAGCATAGGGGTAACGAGCTTGTTATATCTAGCCGCCAGGAGAAGGGGTAAAAGAAAAGGCATCCATGTGATCAGAATTCAGAATGATTCTATATTACAATGGCTTTTTGCTCTCTGTCATTTTGGTAGTATGCTTCAGCCTTAGCTTTGTATAGATATATCCTTTTCACGAGTTCATTTTGTTTCATAGTTTGAACAGATTGTACAGTACGGTTAGACACTTTAATGTAGCTCAAAATCTATATTGTTAAAACAGTTAATGTCAAACATGTAAATATGCAAAAGACATGCTTTTTTCTATTACTGGATGACCATAAATAGGGGATATGAAGAAATCTGCCCCAGTCCTTTGAGTTGATTATGGTGGGAACTTTATGGCAATTTGGAATCTTTTTTTGCTCAAAACGATAGGATTAATGTATACTTTTAGACGTTGTATGTGTCTGCATAGGAGAAGACAAAGGATAAGGCCATAAACATATGGGATCGATGTGACTGGGAAGGAATTCAAAGCAAGTGTCTTGCAGAGGTCAACAATAAAAATTCCGTAGGATTACATCAGAGATGGGCAAAGTTTTGCAGGAGAAAAACGTTGGTGGTGTATGTCCGCCAAACTGTCAACTTGTGGATATGTGTTCCACCATTCATTTGTAAAATGTATGAAGCTCCAAACATTACGTTGGGTTCATTAATTTATTCAGATTTGTATATTCTTGAACTCTGCAAATATGTCAACCTTGTTTGTGACAGTTTTTAATGATAATTTGTCTGCATGTAGTTAGATGGTTAGATAGTTCAGACCTCTTTGGATGAAGTTTTCGATATTTTGCATAAAGAGTTTGAGTATTTTGAAGTTGTTGGCTGGAGAAGCATATTGGAAACAACATCGTGGAAAAGTGAAAATGAGATTTTTCAATTGGAAAGAAATTGTGTATTTTTAATTAAGAATTTATATTCACTAGTAAAATGTTTTTAAACTCTAAAAGGTAAGAAGTTTTAGGAGTCATGTATAATAATTAACAATTAGAATATATTACAGGCAACTCTCAACATTAGGAATTTGTAAATAGTCATTTAGCGTTTAAGATTGTATTGCAGGCATCTCTATTGCTGAGGGAGTCGATTGCTCTTGCCTTCACATAGCAAGTTTGAATCTTAATATGGCTAAAAGAAATCTTTCATCCCTACGCTTTGAAAAACTTCAGACTCCAAATAAGCATGATGCCATTGCTAAGTTCTTTTGGAAACATAACAAACCTGCAGCATATTAACTTCTCGAAGTTCAAGTCCTTGACTTTGAGAAAGCTGCTTCTTTGAATTTTTTGGAACTCGAAGTCCAAGTCCTTGACTTTGAGAAAGCTGCCACTTTGAATTTATTTGGAACTCCAAGTCCAAGTCCTTGACTTTGAGAAAGCTGCGTCCTTGAATTTTTTTAGAACTCCAAGTCCAAGTCTAAGTCCTTGACTTTGAGAAAGCTGCCTCCTTGAATTTGTTGGAAATGCTGCCCCGTTTTTACTTAGTGATCTAACTAGTTTAAAGGAATTTTGACTTTGATGGTTTCAATTTCAAATATTTACCAACCACGGTTGGACGTGTTGTCTAAATATGCCATGATTTTTTTTGGAAAATAATAAAAATTTTGGCATTTGAGAAAATCTAGTGGAAATTATTGAAATTACAAGTTATAGCTGTCAAGCTTCAAGATTTTGGGTGCTCAGAGGTTCTTGGTAGTGCTGAATCTATTTTCGCCATAAAAAAACGATTTAAACACCCTACAGTTGGATTTTTTTAAAATTTTCTCACCGAAATCCAGCGAAAAATTTGGCGTTCCAACAAAATTGTGTTCTTATTAGACAACACCTTTGATTGGACAATCGAAATAGTGGACAATACCAATAACACATTATAGAAGAATATATATTATAGCAGTGGTTGTTCTTGAATTTGTTGGAAATGCTGCCCAGTTTTTGCTTAGTGATTTAACTAGTTTAAAGGAATTTTCACTTTGATTGTTTCAATTTGAAATATTTTCTGATCACAGTTGGACGTGTTCTCTAAATATGCCATGTTTTCGCTGGGAAAATAATAAAAAATTTGGTATTTGAGAAAATCTAGTGGAAATTATTGAAATTATAAGTTATAGCTGTCAAGCTTCAGGATTTTGGGTGCTCAGAGATTCTTGATAGTACTAAATCTATTTCCGCCATAAAAAAACGATTTAAACACCCCACAGTTGGATTCTTTAAAACTTTCTCACTGAAATCTAGCGAAAAATTTAGCGTTCCATCAAAATTTGGCCCTATTAGACAACACCCTTGATTGGACAATCGATATAGTGGACAATACCGAAGAATAGATAATATACCAGTGGTTGTCTCAGGGTTAAGCAATCTTTAAATTTATATCGTTTGCTAGAGTGTGGACAAGGTCAAAGGAAGAAGCTAGGCGTTAGCAGATCTGAGAGGGTTCAGATTGAAGTACTCTTCCATGTTTGGATGCAAAACTCTTAGAGCTGAAGAGGTCAGGATTAAATTAATTATCCGTTCCTGAAAGTGTTTGGTCTAACCTTAAACATTTCAACATTAAGGATTGTGACGGATGGATAGAGGTTGAAGAATGATCAAGAGCATTAATGTCATTGAATTATAATGGTTTTCTTTATTCAAGAAAACAATAGATCTAATGGTATTGCAAAACTTTAGTGCAGAACATCTGCTAGTGATTGTGACGGACGGATGGAGGTTGAAGAATTGTCGAGAGCATTAATGGCTGAATTTGAATGGTTTTCTTCATTCAAGAAGAAAACAATAGATCTTCGTGGTCTTGCAAAACTTGAGTGAAAAACACAATAGATCTTCGTGGTCTTGCAAAACTTGAGTGCAGAACATCTGCTAGTGTAAAGAGCTAGAGGAGTTGCCAGATGTTCAAATGCTTATTAAAGCTTTGAAGGAGTTTTTCTATATCTTGAATATTTGTGGTCTGCTTGGTAAAATATATCGCAAATTAATAACGCCAGATGTTCAAATGCTTATTAAAGCTTTGAAGCAGTTTCCCTATCTCTTGAAAATTTGTGGTCTGCTTGGTAAAATAAATCGCAAATTAGTAACACATGCTTAAATTAACAGTAAATTGCAAATTAGTAACACATGCTCAAATTAACAGTAAATTGCAAATTAGTAACACATGCTAAAATTAACAGTAAATTGCAAATTAGTAACACATGCTCAAATTAACAGTAAATTGCAAATTAGTAACACATGCTAAAATTAACAGTAAATTGCAAATTAGTAACACATGCTCAAATTAACAGTAAATTGCAAATTAGTAACACATGCTAAAATTAACAGAAAAAACTCTAATGGTTTGCTTCTCCAGTGTGATTTTTTTGGTAAATGGAGGATAGTCTACAAAACTATATGGAAATGAAATAATCATGAGATTCGTTGTTTTAATGGAATGTTTTCAATAATTATCGTCAAATTTCATGCCAAGCAAAGGAATTAGGGTTGTTTCTATTTTCATTCTATATCTGATAAATGTTAGAATTATTGAAGTAGATATTTGGTAGTTTGTACAATAGGTGGAAGTCCATGTCACAAATGTTATGTTGATGCCAAATTAGATATATTTATGTAGTTCAAGAATTTGTTATGGTTGTAAGCTTGATTGTAATATATATATATTTATAGAGAGAGAAAATTAGTTTAATGGTTAAAATAACTTTGAATTATGGAAGTTCAACAAGTTGTGAGAAGTTCAAGTTGTGAGATTTGTTAATGCAACATCGTCTACACAAGGTATTGAATGACAAGAGGAAGAAATCTGAGTATGATTGATGAGCAATCGGAAGAACTCTCGACTGTTATTCTATTATAGGAGCATTATTGTCTAAAGAGGCGTGGAGGAAATCTAGTGTAGAAACCTCCACTCCAAAAGTAATGTTGTTTAGAGGTTGGTCTAGAGAATAGGGCGAGAAGTTGAGAATTACATCAAAATCAAAGTCAAAAGGCAAAAAGGGTAAATTCAAATATCAATATTCTAATAAATCAGGTTATTTCAAGAAAGATTGTTGGATGAGACAAGAATCCAAGGAAGACTCTAAAAAGGGAACAAATTTAGTTGAACCATGTCCATTCATGGTTGATGAAATCTTATATATTTGTAATGTTAGAATACCATGGAGAATTGTTGTTGGACTATGTTTCTGAACATCACATTTGTCGACATAGAAGTTGGTTTTCTTCTTACAAAGTTGTTGATGATGGTATTTTTCTTATGGGAAATAATGTTTCTTGTAAGATCGTTGAGGTTGGAAGAATCAAGATTAAAATGTTCGATGTTATTATAAGGACATTGAGAAAGATTAGACATGTGCCTAAACTAAAGAAGAATTTAATTTCTATCAGAGTTTTGGATTCTGTTGGTTACACATGGACAAGTAAAGATGGAGCACTGCAGATGTCCAAGGGCACGCTTTGGTGGTTATAGTTGAAGTTTCAAATTCAATTCCTAGGAATAAAGATTGTGTAAGCTAATTTCTATACTTACACATGGAACTCTTGTGAGCTCAGAGTAATATACATTCATGCTAAAATATATCAAACTCAAATATAATTTTGGATCTTTGCATTATTAGAAAGTTAAACACTACAAACTTTCACCAAATCTGTTCAAGAGGCAAATGAATAGAGTACTTAGCTAAACTTCTAAGCTAGCAATATAGGAACATGTGGCGCCAAGTGTGCCAACTCTATAAAGGAACAAATTCTTATGATGGGACATCTCGGAGTTCTCGAGTGTTGAATGGGTGTTATTTCTAAGTTTCTAGTGAGGACCTGTGATTTGTTGTAAATTGGTGATATTGAGCATTGTTGAGAGTGTGGTGGATAGGAATCATTGATTTGGGGAGATCAGGACTACAACCCAAATTCTTATCGGCTAGTGTTATACTTTTCTTTTGCATTAGAGAAAATTTGAGGTAAAATGGGCCTCAAGACAAAAATGTACAACCAATATTAACTTCAAATGAACCAATAGGATTCAAGCTGATGATGTCAACCATGGGGGATGATTCACTATTTTTGGAGTGGAGTAAAAAAGTAGAAAAGTAGAAAATAAAAAAATAAAAAACTACTTTTCAACTTATCTCCCTACGGTTTTATTCAAATTTCGAGCGGGAGCGCTCATTGGATTTAGAACGTAATTCCTCATCCAAGGAGTATCCATATTGCATACTTTGATGGATCCTATTGTTGGAAACAGGGGTGAATTAGTATTTTTTTTTCAATTGTTACTTTTACCAGTTAGATCACTTATATTTAGAACACAAAATGAATAATAAGAATAAATGTTTTTATTAATTTCTTTTTTCAAAAGAAATCCAGTACAATGTATATAGGGCTCCAGCCCTAGATGAAAACACTGATCTTCAATCTTCCAGGCTCCAACTTGTTGCCAAGCACCAACTTGGACTTTTATGAAGCTTCGACCTTTAGGGCACCAACCCTATCTTCTGAAGGCACCAACCTTGTGTTTGGAGGCGCCAATCACTAGGGCACCAACCCTTCTCTGGTACATGCTCTGACTTGGCTTCTTGAGGACTCCGATCCTCTAGGGCTCCAACTTTATCTTCCAAGGCACCAACCTTGACTTTTTGAAGCTCCAACCCTCAACTTCACTTCGTCGATATGTATTTGGTTTTACTTCATGGCTCCCAATGTATTCTTCAATGAGCCCTGCCAATCTTTAGCTATCCCTTCACTTAGTTTCCACGCCACGTTATCAATGACAACCTTGATCTTTTACAAGGTGTCACCATTGCTCTTCATTGTACTCAAATAAATTTCTCCAAGTCACCTCATGATGAGATCAATGATGCATCATGATCTTCCAATAATATCTCCAAGTTCAGTTTCAACTATCTTCACAAGATGCTCCAAGGTGTCGTCAATGTGCTCCAAAAGGATCTTCAAAACAATGCTCCTTCAAGAGTACTTCAAACCAAGCCCAAACAATAAATGCATAATGTACTTAATTGCTCCAACGATAACCTACAGGTCTTCAATCTGTTGCTCCAAGAATTCTTCAAGGGTTCCAAATACTTCACTGCTGCAAGACTCCTTTTCCCAAAACTTCACTGCTCTTCACAGGTTCAAGCATTAATGCTTAGCACTATTCCTCAATAAGCTGCTCTTCAAGATGATTATAGGGACTACTTCAACAATATGTCACTGGGCGGCTTTCAAAAAGGTCTTCTTCAACAGGTCTGCAAAAGCTTCAACAACTCCTTTAGATCTGCTCTAAAGTGTCTTCAAGGGCTGTAACAAAAGATCTTTTGAAGTGCTTCAAGTAAAGCTGAAGAGATGACCAATGTCTCAACAAAAAAAAATTGATCAGTCACAAGTTTTGCAAGAGGTATACGCCTAGAGGTAAATCACAGGTCTGAAATGCTTAAGCCACACATCCGAATTTCAAAGCACAGTTCTGAACATTTTATACCACAGATCCGAGCCTTAAATGAGCTCCCACAGGTGGTTGTCCGAGCTTCAACAATGGTAACTATCCACGGTTTTGGTCTCCCACAGGTTTGAGGTTTGTCACAGGTCCTCTGGTCTGCAATTCAATTTGACACTTCCAACTAGGGATCTGAGATTCTCCTTTAAAATTTGACGATGTAATCTAATCTTATATTATTATTTCCACTATTATTCCTTAGGGGACCCATTTTATACTTCAAAATTTCTCTAATGCTTACAACCCCACTGCAAATCAAGGGGAAAAGGGATTGAGAATACCTTGGTGTTGGTTGGGTGGACAACCTAGTGGGTCAACAAATTTTGGTTAAACATGGTGGGAATTGCAGAAGATTGATCGTTGAGCCATGATGAGCAAGGAATGAGGATCTCAACAACTTGCAATTGAAGATTCTACCTTTTATTAGCTGAACAATAACTCTTGTATATTGTTTTATGGATTATGTAGGAAAATGCTTCACAATTCTTCATTATATTTCATGTATTATTGATTTGTATATTGTTATTGAATTTAATAGTGACAGTGTGTTGAAGCATTGAAGTTGTAAAGATTTGCATTTATATTTATAGATATTTTTATCTGTGTTAAAAAATATGGGCAAAAAAAATGGGGTCACATATAAGGGCCCTACACTTGGTATCATAGATACAAGTTCAACCTCTAGGACCTATGGACCCTCTTACTCTCCTAAAATGAATTTATACAACAAATCAAATTATGAATCTACATGCCTTTGAGTGCATAATGGTAAAATTGCATCTACAAATAGTTCATAATATATGAACAATTATATTGCTACACCATAAAAGTGGGAGGTAAAAAAGAAAGTGTTGGAAAATCAAATGCACTGAAGATGATACTTGATTTTCCTTGATAATTACTTGTGAATGTGATTCTGCTTCTTATTAATTAGAATGCCTCTTCATCAAGCAATTATACAAATATCTAGTCTTCCAAGATCAGAAAGATGCAAGAGACAAAAACTTAGGCTCCAACCCAGGGGAAAACCCAACAATCTTCTTCTTATAGAATCAAGTCAAAATGCAATACCCAAACCCAAGACCAAAACTGTCAAAAATTCCAAGTCAACCTTCTTCTTAGTGTTCTTCAATGAGTCAAAGTCAATGAAAATCAAAGGTGGTCAAATCTTTTGCAAATTGGTCAAATCTTCTACAAACTAGTCAAGTCTTCAACCCTGCTGTAGAGGCCAAGTGTTGGTCCTTTGTCTAACTCAGAAAATCCCAGAAGTTCACACGCGAGACAGGAATAGAGCAGAAAAAGGCTCAGTGTTCTCTTCTTTTGACTTTCTTATCTCCTCTAAATTCGACTTGTTTTCTTCTTTCTTAGGTGCAGAGATCGAATGATGAGTTGGTTATTCTTCTTCACTCCAAAGAGGTCAAGTAGCTTCCTTTATATAATTGTCTAGGAGGGTGTAAAACTGCCACACAGGTTGACCTAACACATAGGGTTGACTTGGACTTTTGATTGATTCTTTTTTACTAAAATAAAAATCCTATTTATTTTTCTTTCAAATGTCAAATATGATATGACTCAAATACAAAATCCTCTCTCTTTTTTACTTATTTAGCATGAAGAACATGCTTGACCAAGAATGAAATAATAATAAATACATCAATTATGTTATATTATGAAGACTAACACTAGTTACATTTTCAACACTCCCTCTGAACTAGGGAGGTATTCATAATGACTCAATAGGTCTATCTCAAGTTGACATATTCATATAAGAAGGGATCTGGATTGATGAGCATTAATGATGATAGTATCATCATAATCAACTTTGTCACAATACTAAGTCCTTGACAAGTATGCTCTATCTCTCCACAAAATCAGAGCATAATGCCGGGAGGCATTCCATAGGACACCTCATCGCCTCTCCGAGGCATATACTCCACCTAGGAATATCGATGTATGCGCTCCATTGGACTATTCTTTATCCAAGTCCATGTATTTGACTTGGGATGTCAATCCTAATCCGTCATAGTGCATGATTCAAGAATGTCTATCCAAGATGCTTATCCATTCCACCATTCTTTTTATCCATGTCCATGTATGTGACTTAGCGTGTTAATCCTAATCTGTCACAGTACATGACACAAGGAGAACCATGTGTCCAACCTTACTCCCTCTCAACTTGAGAGGAAATGTCCATACTCACTCCCTCTTAAATAGGGAAGGTATATCTATAAGCCTAAGCTTGTGTCAGAGGTACTCATATTTCCCTTACATCAAATACCCGTTTTATTGTGGAGATTTGTTGTAGCTTTGTATTTGGCTTCATTAAGCAACCCTCTTATCACTAAGTTTGCCCTACTGCAACTCATTAAACTAGGGCACAATATACTGCTTCCTAACAACCCATTGACACCTTCAACGAATCACTGTACATGAGGTCTTCTAGGCACCCTCCAGTCAATGTACTAGCTGCTCCAGAATGTTGTTCCTAGATTTGTCCTCATACAACCCATCAATTGACTAATCTGATGCTTACATCTGTTGCCTCCTCAATCATCATTGTATGAGGATTTGTAACATCAATCCTCTTGATTGATCTTTTGACTCCTCAATGACCAATTCTTAGGGCAATCCAATACTTCTGCCACTCCTAACAGCCTCGCTGTCCTTCACAAGCCCTGCACTTAGGGCTCTATAGACAACTAACGACCCTCCAAATGTACTTAAGATGTCCAACAACTGCTACTTCAAACCACTCGTGGAACAACGCTACACTACCTTGCAAACATCATGTAGGAAGGACAAATACATACCTTAAGGATGTCCACTTCTACCCTTAGATTCTCTAGACTTTTGTTGCTCCAAAGACTGCAATTTTTGGCCCCTGGTTAGGGCTGACTGTGGCACTACAAGACAATTGTAACTTGGTCTCAAATTGCTCCAATAACTTCACTCCTTCTCTCCTAACATACCTCCCTTCCGCGCTGCCTCTTTGTGACTGCTCAAACCTATTCGAGCTCTCTTTTAGGCCTTGTGACCCTTCCAAAACAAAGCTATAGGAGCTCGAACTCCTTTCCAAAGTGCATAGGACTTGCAACCTACTTAGCATAGAGAAATAGCCCACAAATTTAGCACAGACTACCCAAAATTCGTCGTTATTACTCAACCAACACTTGCCCAATCTCGGCTTCCCAAAAACACAAGAAGACTCACCAACTCAACCTCCTTCCTGCTTCAACAAAACTGTGCTTCGAATCTCCTCTTCTAACTGAAGAATCTCGACCCTATATTTCAAACTTGGGCTTAGAGTTTTAGTCCTCCTCTGTAGTTGTCAAACTCAGATGCATAGCGAAACCACCTCAAAACTCCTCCATAATCTCAGCTAGTCCTCCTCCTTGAACCTATACTAGAACATCAACAAAAAGACAAACAAATGCACTTATTGCTCCTTATCCAACTTGGTTGCCTGAGGTATGCTAGGACTCGTTTAATTCTTTCTTAGCTTGAGAAATATGCTCTTTTAGGATGGGTAACTTGACCTATTCATACTGTTTGCTCCTTCATTTCAGATTCTCCTATTCCTATATCTGTTGTCAAGATCTAAATGGTCTTTTTCATCAACCAATTTCTCTTTAATATGCAACTGATATCTGTTGAAATTTGTAACTAGGTGTGGTCCTCGTAATATTTTATGTACTCTTGATTTTATGTATTTGATGTAAAAAGAAAAAGAAAAAATATTATTATTATTTTTATAGCATGGGTTTCATGCTCAAGTTTAATTTATTCCAAGTCAAAACACCCATTATGTGCTTGTAGGTTTGTCATAGAGTCACAAAGTTAAAAGAGTCATTATCACATGTATTAGACCCTATTGGGCATTTTGTAACCAGTGAAAAGAATTTATTTTGAGTCAAAAGTGTTAAAATACCCCTCCAAGGCCAAGTCAGCTTACTAGTGAAGAAGTCAACCTAATTAAGGTTATTCATCCTCCTTGGAAGCCTATATTTATGAGACCATTCGACCTCATCTGGATATTCATTCACTCCTTCGATCAAGGAACCAAGAAGACAAGCGAAGGACTACCAAGAAGAAGGAAGACAAGAATTTCGATTTTCTCTCTCACTATCTCTCACACATGTGAAATAGGCTAGGGTTTTTGCAGCGACAAGGTTGAAGTTTATCAAGAAGCAAAGAAGGGACAAAATCCAAATAAATAAGGAACTACGAGCCTTTGAAGAAGAAGCAACCCAAGCGAAGGAAGGAAGAAGCCTTAAAAAGCCCTAATTCATCCACACGTGCGAAGTTGCAGCTTGTTGCAGGGGGCCGAAATTTTGGATTTGCAGTGAGGGCCGAAGTTTGTTGCCGGGAGTCGAAATTGTGCATTTGGAAGAGATTTGACTTGGTTTGACTGGGTAAGAAGAAGCACATCCTTAAGCAAGTTTGATTTGGTCTTGGTCTAAAGGTCTTAAAATTCGTCATTTGAAGAATCTATAAGAAGATAAGAGATTTTTGTGGGTTTTCCTCTCTAGGAGAGGTTTTGGCCCTGGTTAATAGTCTACATCTTGTGTTCTTGTGTACTATTGATCTTTATGTCTTGGTATTTGTTTGATGATAATATCAACATAATTATAGGAGAAGAAGAAGCTAATAGTAAGGAAAAGTAAAATAATATCACAAACAATTATCAAGTCAAAGAGAAATCACTTCAATTGTATCTCTATTGATCTCTCAACATGGTATCAGAGTTAAAGTTGACAAAGGGCATAATGAAGATCACTACATCCTTGAAGAAGTTATTGAAGTTCTCATTGAAGCAGTTTTCTATGATGACAAAACATCTCAAGCAAGGGATCAAAGCATTTGCGGATTTCTGATTGTCTATCAAGAACTATATGACCAAGACCTTCACTACAAAGGATTTAAATGAAGGACTATTCTTAACACTTATAGGTACTTTTGAAGATGACAACATATGGGTAAGTGACAGTGGAGCGTTTAGACATATCACTGGTGAACATGGACAACTAAAGACCCTATCAAAAGGAATATCTTCTCATCCAGTGATGCTTGGAGATAAAAAGAGCTATGTAGTAAGAGGACTTGGATCAACCACGTTAGAGATAGAAGATGGAGGAAACATACATCTCAAAAACATCCTATATGTCCCATGTTTGAAGAAAAAATTACTTTCCATTTATTGTCTAGAAGATAAAGGAGATAGAATTGCTTTTGTTGATGGAAAATTTATGGTATGGGGTAAGGACTCTAGCATTAATAATGCAAAAAGTATTGGAATTTGTGAGGGTAGACACTAAAGATTACCTACACCTCTCTCTCAAGCCTTGGTTCACCTTGAAATCAGTCCATGTGAACTTTGGCATAGAAGGTTTGGACACCTTCATTACAAAATCTTACCGTCTTTAAACTTAATGGTGAATGACATCCCTAAGCTAGTGGTTGTAGCTTGTCTATGATTGGGTGGGGAGTTAGAGTCCCACTCTCAGTTGGAACATTTCTACATTGCTTAAATAAGTGCTCTTATGCTTGTTATTCACAATAAAATATGTTTACATTCTTGTTTGAGATGGTTTTATCACTGTAGGAGGTATGTCCGCATTATTATTATTTACAGGAGTGACTAATGTGTTGTGTTAATGCTTGAAGGTGCTAGAATAACATGTAAATAATATTGACTATGTTACAACAATGTTTAGCATGGGCATTTTTCTTTATTGTAATATAATGACTACAAGGATTTCAAGCTTGCATTAGCGTTGTTGATGTTTCAATGTGGTGAAATTGAGGATTCCTCCTATCTATCCTTGTTGACCTGTAACTTTGCATGGTGGTCTCCTCAATGTCTTCAGTATTGTATACCCTGGTTCTGGGTTTATAATTCCATGCTAACAAGAGTTCAACTAGAGTGAACCTTGCATTTGGTGCTATGGATGACGTTGTTTCATGAGCTTGAATAACTTGATTCTATATTCTTTTGTACTTTGCACCAAGTTGCATCCCTACTTTATATGTATTGTTGTTGAATCCCTCAAGGCTGGATGTTATATCCTATCTGCTGTCTGTGCTAGAATGATGTGGTAAATCCTTGTTTTGAATGGCTATTTATAGTCGTGGTGTTCAATTGGACTTGTACTCTATTAGGGTGAATATATATATATATATGAAAGCTCCTTCTTGAATGGTATACCATGATCTTGTTTTTGATAATAAGCTTACTCTTCATTACATACAGTCTGGGGTAGCATATTGGAGATCCCTCCCTCCTCACCGGCCTGTTAACTTTTTCATTTTATACACATGTTGCTCTTTGTCTTCCCATGATGTAGACCCTCAGTTTGGGTCAATGTCTTCACTCTTTCCAAAGCATAGCGCGGAGAGAGCCTTGTTCCCTTGTTGAGGATGAGATTGCCTCCGGAGTTGAAGGAATTGGTTTTATACTCTTTAGATGGGCATGAAATTGCCTCCAAGCCACAAGCATGATGGAAATATGTCCTTATGGACTTGTACTCTTTTCTTTGATGCTAGTCACATGCATAGGTTTTGGTATGTTTACTTGATCATTAAGGGAGACCACAAATCTTGGAAGGGCTAAATGGGCAAGTCCCTGTTTCATATTCTATGTCTTCTACCATTAAATACCTTTAGGAGATGTTGTGGTCTTCATAGTCTTAATAAGCGATGTCGAGTTCTGGCATGAGTATAAACTATTGCAGAACCATTGTGGGCGAGCCATGGTCGAGTCCCTTTGTAATGGCTCAGGCGAATGCCTTATCCTCATCCCATTGAAATTCTCTTTCTATGGTTGCGGTGGGATGTATCATGTCGAGCAAGCGCTGGCTTTTAGGCCAAATTTATAGTCATAAGACCACAGGGTTAACCCAATGCAATGCCAATGAACAAGCGATCAAGATTGAATGGGAGACGATTGACAACTGAGCAAGGGCCCGAGATGACATAAGCCTGAAGCGGTGGCATTCCGGAAGCCCATAGTAAGTCGCTCGGGAAGAGTCGGGTTGACAAGGGCCGAACTAGCGTGACATGAGTGGGACCACTAGAGTTGTAGGTGTGATGAGAAGCCCCAAACCAACCGCAAGCAAGGGTGCGCAGAGAAGGGTGGACCCACATTACGCCTAAGCACGTGAGGAGTTGGCAACATAAGGTGTGGTGCTTGGCGGAGGATCAGAGCTAGAGGTCCCCACAAGACAACTCATCCTGGGAGACTCTCCCTGGAGGGAATCCAAAGGAGCAAACTTTAAAGAGGAGCAAGATAACGTGAGCTAGGCTATGGTGGCATACACACATGCATGACAAACCATCCATTAGAGTTCCACGAACCCATAGATGGGTCAACCCCAAAGCAAAATGGCGAGCACACAATTGCAAAGGCCGTATAACAGAGTCCAAGAGACGACAATTTTGTCAATATCTAATGACTTGTTAAGTGGTCAATATATATATATATATATATTTGCACATATATATGTATTTTTGCATTAAAGCATACTGTGAGGTGTGGACCCCAAACCCATGAACAAGTTGGTAGCCAACAAACAATTGCCAAGTGTCACTGGGAGGATAACCAGGGGGTATAGCCACATGCCCAGGCTGATGAGGTGGTGCTCTTTGATTCACTAGAACTTCAATGGTCACATTTGATGATATGAGAGCCGGATTGAGGTAAAGTTTTATGTCACCAGAATCGTCTCAACAAGACAAATGCAATGGTGATGTCAATCTAAAGTTTTAAGTAAGTTGAAAAGATTGAAATTTTTAGACCTCATTTTCATAACGACACCTTGGGTCTTGGGTCAGTGTAGTAACCATGTCCTCTTAATCGATGTTATGGTGAGGATTATGAGGGGGTTGTTACATACATTATCCCTAACTGTCTGCTTGATCATTTCCTTATTGTTTGGATTGTGCCCTCTAGATAGTGACTATTGCTTGAAGAATCTTGTCAGGCGATGCCAAATGTGCTACCTGCCTACAAATTTAAAAGTCGTTTAAATGTTTTCTTTATTTGTTGCAGTGGGTGGTCAACACACCATACTAGCTGACAACTCACCCTTTTACTTTGTAAATTTCTTGTCCCTATTTTATTCACTGCTATAAAAAGCACAACTAATAAGAATATTCAAATTGTCCTTTTTTACCCAGCTATTAGTTGTTATGTACCAACTGCTATAAGGAACAATTTAAAAACATCCCAGCAAATAACTTGCCTAGCTTATGGAATACGTGTCCCATTACTCAACCCAATTTATTTTTGTAAAAAATATTTACATTACATACATAAGTGCAAAATAGTTGGGTGTGCCACAATGCCCTATCAAAAATAAAACACAAATATCAAAATAAAGAGATAATATATTTAGCTAATACCAACTACATTCTTTGTAAGACCAAGAATATCCTCTTTACATACGTTTCTTCTACTTTTGATAGGTCTTTTTAGCCATGTTATATAGGATAGTCAATTTCAAAAACAAAACTCTTTAAATTTATATGTTACATTTTATATACTTAGTTAAATAGTAAGTTACATAAAATAGGTTTGTATCTATATATATTTTTGTGAATATTGAACTTTGAACTATGTAAACAACTTTTTTCCCAATAAAAAATATGTTATTTTTTACGGAAAGACCCAAAAACAATAAAATTAAATTAATTTTTCAACATTGTTGTCGAAACCTAACACACGATAGGGCTTGCACTTTCACGCTGCTAGTGTTTGAAGGATGAGGAAGTGACGTCAGCGCTGCTCTGGTTTGTTTCCTAATAAAACTTACTTTATACTTTTAACCTTAATTGTTTCCCAATAACTTTATACTTTGTTTCTTACCAAACCCTAACTTTATACTTCTAACATTCTTATCAAACCCTAACTTAATCAGAGTTTTTATATATATACACATGACAGTGGTTGCACTTTCACGACGTGGTAGTGTTGGAGATGGAGGAAGAGAGGAAGCATTGGGTTTCTGAACGACGCTGTTCATGTGCGTATTTCCTCTATTTTTCATGTCAGTTCGAAATGGCGTGAAGATGAGCTTGACCTCCTCTAACCCTAATCAGGATTAGCTCTTCAAGAAGATGATCGATGTTCTTCTTTTATTTGGTACTCTTGTCTTATTTATGGTAAGACACCCCTTGTCGATCCGGACGGGAGGAAGCGAACGTGTTATTGTCGTCGGGACCTCGGTGGTTTAAGATGGCTTTGGCTGTTCAAAACCTCCGGGTTCAGGACAACAAGAATACCTTCGCCTTTGGTTACGCGGATTTGGGAAAACTCGACTGTCAAACACAAGAAGCTATTGCAACAGCCTCTGTTCATCTGGTATTTTCTAACCTCATTTCCATAATAGCTCTAGATCCCTTATCAATCCAGATCTGTTATGAAATGATCGATACTAGCATGGAGCCTTATTATCCCAGATCTATTGTGTACTAAGAGGTGTCTATTTTAACTGGCACTCCTTGCAGTTTGCTTTGTTTGATCCTTCCAAAGCTTAAGAGAAAGTAAAAGTTTAACACAGGCATATCTAAAGTTGGGAATAAACTAGATCAGCATATAAGCCCAAAGGCTATGTGGATCTATGCTAAACTGGTTGTTTTAATAGTTTATTTACTTTCTAATGTATTCTGGAGCTTTTGAAAACTAACCCTTCTTTATGCAGAAGGCATTGCCCAGTGTTTTAGTTAAAAATCTATTTCCAAATGTAAAAGTTTTGTAATGAGTGTAGAAAAAACGCATTGAGCCATTGGATTTGAACACAGTTACAGCTGGTTAGAGTGGAAAGCTAAAAGTTTTTGGAAATACAATAAAATTGCCGCACAACACGGCAGTGAGGTCAAGGTTGTGGGTATTGTGTATTTTGGTGGGGACCAGGGATAACCCATAAAAGAATTTTTCAACTGGAAGAGATCAGATTACTATCAATGTGATTTTTGTGTTTAACCTAAGAGAATATGAAGCTAAGAACATTTTAATATTTTTAAATGGCAAGTTTGACGAGGATTTGACTGGAATGCATCGTTCAATGTATAGCCTTGATGAAGGCTTGTCGATGTTCAGATGTCATCAGATCATGCCTTAAGGAAGTTTAGAAGATGTGGATCATGCTGAGCTGTACTGTGCATTAACTTTATAGTGAAGGATATTTTTGTTGTGACTCAGTATTGCCATTACACTAAACACCAAAATTCATAAGGGTTAGTCAATGATTGCATAGTTAATGATCATATTGCCAGAGATGAAGATCCACGAGAGGTGGTTAGTCTATGTCGGGAAACACATTGGGAGTGTTGGCTTATCAAATGTCCAACAATCTCCCCCTAATGTTGGCTTATGCGATTTTCATGCCGTGCTTCTCAAATGTCCAACAATCTCCCCTTAATGTTGGCTTATCCAATTTCCAACAATTTCCCTCCCAATGCGAGCAGGGTTTGTATCAAACCATGTCAGGTAATACATTGGGAGTGTTGGCTTATCAAATGTCCAAAATTCCCCCCCTAATGTTGGCTTATCCAATTTCCAACAATCTCGCATCAAGTGTCCAACAATCTCACCATAATGTTGGCTTATCCAATTTCCAACAATCTCTCCCCAACGCGAGTTGTATGGAACTCATGACCTATGCTCTGATACCACTTGTTGGGAATCACGATTACCATTACACCAAAACATGCAGGGGTTATTCAAAGATCATCTTGCCAGAAAGATCCACTAGAAACAGTTAATCCATATCACAAAACACACGAGGAGCGTTAGTTTGTTCAATCTCCAACAATTTTTGTTTCTGTTAGCTTGATTTGATTTTAATTAAATTTTTCAATAAGAATATATTTACTATCTCAGGAATCAGAACTTTCCATTTATGAGTTAAAGTTAACTGGTATCAATAACGAACATTCTGAAGAGTTTTTTTGGTTGCACGCCTTACGCCAGACTCTTTCTGTAGTGATTTGAACAAGGCACTAGATGTTTTACATACGAGTGATGGGTTGTCCCCAGTATCTCCGAGTACTTAACCGCTATTGTATTTACATGCCAGTGATGAGGAGCTTGTTTTATCTAGCCGGGAGAAGGGGTACATAAAAAGGCATCCATGTGATGAGAATTTTGACAATGGCTTTTCGCCCTCTGTTATTTTGCTGGTATGCTTCAGCCTTAGCTGTATGTCTTTTTTCACGATTTCATTTTGTTTCATAGTTTGAACAGATTGTACAGTACGGTTAGACACTTGTAATGTAGGTCAGAAATCTATTATTAAAACAGTTTGTGTAAAACATGTCGACATGCTCTTTTCTCTTACTCGATGGCCATAAATAGGGGGATATGATAAAATATGCCCTTCAGTCTTTTGAGATTATTGTGTTGGGAACTTTATGGCAATTTGAAATCTCAATTGTGTTTTTAAGATAATATAATTTTGCAGCTTCTATTTCCTCAAAAAGATAGGATTAGTATCGATGTACTTTTTCAGACGTGACTGTTTCTGCATAGGAGAAGACAAGGATAAGGTCATCATAATATTTGATGGATGTCAAAGCAATTGTCTTACGGAGGTCAAGACTAAAAGCGCTGCAGGATTGCATAAGAGTCTGGTCAAAGTTTTGGAAACAAAAACCTTGGTGGCGTATGTGGCCCAAACTGATAACTTTTGTATATGTATTCCACCATTCATTTGTAAATGTGTTTTCAAATTTATTCAGATTTGTGTGTTTCAGGTCAACTTTGTTTGTGACCGTTTTTAAATGATAATTTAGGTGCATGGAGTTAGATGGTTAGAGTGTTCCTGGCTCTCCTGATAAAGCAAGTGTCTTACGGAGGTCAAAGACTAAAAGTGCTGTAGGATTGCATAAGAGTCTGGGCAAAATTTTGGAAAAAAAACCTTGGTGGCCTATGTAGCCCAAACTGACAACTTTTGTATCCACCATTCATTTGTAAATGTGTTCTCTAAGTTATTCAGAGTTGTGTCTTTCAGGCCTACTTTGTTTGTGACCGTTTTTAAATGATAATTTAGGTGCATGGAGTTAGATGGTTAGATAGTTCATGGCTCTCCTGATAATGATAAAGTTATATAGATATTTTACATAAATCGTTTGAGGATATGTGAAGTTTTAGGTTGAAGAAACATATTGTAAAGTGAAAATGAGATTTAAGTTTTCAATTTTTTTTTATTTTTTTTAAGAATTTATATTACCCACTAAATTTATTTATTTATTTTGTTGTGGTTGTTTTACTTGGGTTTTTAACTTAAAAGGCAGGTATATAGTCGTATATAATTTTTAATATTTCTGATATATTGCAGGGACCTCTCAGAATTAGGAACTTGTAAATAATCATATAATATGTAGCATTTAAAAATGCATTGCAGGCATTTTTACTGTTGAGGGAACAGGCGATTAGTATGTCTTTTTGACCTGGCAAGTTTATATGGTTAAAAGGAGTTTTTTATTTTTGTTTGGAAAAACTTTAGACTAGTATTTGCACCAGATATTGTAAAAGAAACTGTGAAGGCATAAATTGAAGAATAATTTTGACATGTAAATGGTCATTTAAAATAAGAACTCATAAAGAAAATTGCATCTAAAAGTGGAAAATAAAGCTAAATTATTTACATTATCTGAAGTTTGTAGATAGTATAATTTAAAATAAGAATTAATAAATTGTAACAAATTCTACAATATATTGCTAAATTATTTACATGATCTGAAGATTATAGATATTATAATTTAAAATAAGGATTAATAAATTGTAACAAATTCTATTTATAGATTAACAATCTTCATAATAACACGATAATAAAAATTTTGATCATCATTATAACTTGATGCTTATAGGTACTTACAAGTCATGCTAATTTATAGTTTCAAATTAGCCATTTAATTTATATGACAAGGCTAGTTTGTAATTCAAAATAAAACCAAATTTTGATGTCGTGAATTTATATGTCAAAATTAATATAAAATAATAATCAATAAATAATGTGGGAAGTATATACAAAGTAAAGGATGAGATTTATTTCCAAAGTATTTTTATTCGTTTCTTTTAATTAAATATTTTTTTATATATAAATAAGTGAGTTATGGTTTTTTTGGGCTTCTGGTATTGATAAGTCATCGTATTGGCCTATAGTATTGTAATAAAGCCTATTTATAGATTTAAGAATTTCCATGATAAAGTGAGAATAAATGTTTTGATGATCATTGTAACTTGATGTGGGAAGTATATACAAAGTAAAGGAATGAGAGTTATTTCCAAAGTATTTTTTTCTTTCTTTTAATTAACTATTTTTTTTATATAAATAAGTGAGTTATGGTTTTTTTTGGTATTGATAAGTCATCGTATTGGCTTATAGTATTGTATTGGCCTATAGTTTCTAATTAGCCATTTAATTTAGATTACAATGCTCATTTATAATTCAAAATAAAACCAACTAAATTTTGATGTATATATTAAAACTAATATAAAATAATAATCAAAAACTAATATTAGCTAACATAATTTTTTAAGACTGTTAAGACATTATGTGTATTATATGTTCATATTGTTCCCCCCAAAAAATTTGAACACGAAATCTAGGTTACTAAACTCCTAGGTGACCAATCAAAATGCCTTACTTGACCTCTTCACATAAGCAATTTTAGTTCAAATAAACTCATACGTTAGAAAAATGTACTCCACAATTTGCTTCAACTAAAATTGTATTTCACTTTATTGGACATGCATTCAAATTCCCATTGCCTATCAAATGAAAATTTCATGATGGTTTTATATTTTACATGCCTTTCACTTTATGTTTCTCGTTGCCTGTCAAATGAAAATTTCATGATGTTTTTATATTTTACATGCCTTTCACTTTATGTTTTACAACAGCTAGAGTGTTTATTCATGCTTAACACAACATTTTTAAAATCAAATTAACAAAATTGTGCTTATAATTGCAAACTTCACCCTTCACTTTACGTTTGACGCCAATAAACCACTTTTACTAATAAACTAAACTAGTAGCATTGGATCTTCATGCATTTAACTCTTCTATGTAATAATCAAGAAATAATTCTATATGTTTGTTCATAAAGCTTCAAGGTAGAATAATATAGTTTTCACATAGATGCTAGTGAGTCAGTGTGCAGATGAAAGCCCCCAATGTGAGTATAATACTAATAAACTTACACTCTATGATATTGAAAATATGGTGGAATTATGGCAATTTATTAAAAGTAACAACTACCAGTTTTTATACATGTTTAACACAACATTCTTTAAATCAAATTACCAAAATTGTGCTTATAATTGCAAACTTTGCCCTTCACTCTATGTTTTACACCAATAAACCACTTTTCATACTAATAAACTAAACTAGTAGCACTGGATCTTCCTGCATTTAACTCTTCTATGTAATTAATCAAGAAATAATTCTATGTTTGTTCATAAAGCATCAGTGTAGAATAATATAGTTTTCACGTAGATGCTAGTGAGTCAGTGTACAACATCTGAGCATGGTCATCAAAGCCCCCAATGTGAGTATAATACTAATCATCTTACACTCTATGATGCTCAAAATATAGTGGAATTATGACAATTTACTAAAAGTAATAACTACCAGCGATCATTCATGCTTAACACAACATTCTTTAAATCAAATTACCAAAATTGTGCTTATAATTATAAACTTCCAGACTTCACATAGATATATCTCTCTAACAAAAACAATGGCTGAAATATCAACAGGGGATCCCCAATTTAGACAATTTTCACACTGTGGACTTTTAGTTGACCATTCAACTATAAATTTTCACCATTAAAGTGAGAGGATTGAAAAATTACAAATCGTTCTTGTAAGTTTATCTTTGGGTTGACAATTCGATTATCCCAAACATTGCTAGAACATTAATTTAGGTTTTTTTTTTTAAACAAATCAAGATTGGAGTTCAATTCATAAATGGTTCAGTTGATAAACGACATACACAAATATTTGCTAGAACATTAATTTAGGTTTTTTTTTTTAAACAAATCAAGATTGGAGTTCAATTCATAAATGGTTCAGTTGATAAACGACATACACAAATATTTGCTAGAACATTAATTTAGGTTTTTTTTTTTAAACAAATCAAGATTGGAGTTCAATTCATAAATGGTTCAGTTGATAAACGACATACACAAATATTTTTCATGGATGTACAAACTAGATTGAAGCGATTTTCCTCGTAATCTCCAAAACAAGGAAGGAAAAATTCTAGTCACGAAATTTTTTCATTTTTCTAAAATGGCTCAGAAAATTCTAATCACAACCTTTTTCATTCTTCTTAAAAAGCTCAGAAAATTTTAATCATTCACATTTTTCATTCTTCTGTAATAGTTTATGTAGTTTTACTATTAGCAACACATCTTCAACAATGTTCTGCAACAATGTATAGAGGACAAAATGCTCAATCATTTGTTCTAATTACTCACATTTTTCATTCTTTTGTAATAGTTTATGTAGTTTTATCATTAGCAACACATTTGCAACAATGTACAGATGACAAAATGCTCAAACATTTGTTAGTTCGGAAACATTATTTTTAACATATTCTTATGTATACGGATATTTGAATTCTAATTTTATTACAATTTCCAAATCCAAAAAAATAGGATCTGTTTCACTAAAATTAAAAAGGAATATTTGTGTTTTAATCTAGTTTTATTTGTGTTTCAATCTAGTTTTATTATAATTTCCAGATCCAAAAAAATAAGAAAATAAGATGTCTGACTAAAAATAGAAAACAAGTATTTGGCTTTCATTTTTTTTAACTTAATTAAATAAAAGTAAAAAATACACCACAATTTCAGGGAAATTTAAGGTAAGATAAGGTTAGAATGTATAAATGATTTAAATTCAATTTAATTTTTTATTTATCATTTCTATATTTTTAATTTCCAAAAAAAAATATTCATAATTTGAAATTTGAGTTAAGAAATCTGTATTATTTTTTTGTTTTTTTTTTTTATAGGAATTCCCATTATATGCATTTGAAAATGTTGATTTTGAAATTTTGATTCATAAATAAATCTAATACTTTAAAAGCCTCTTATCTATTTCAATTATGAAAATTCAAAATCTTCAACTTCCAATTCCAGGAAAAAATACCCAATAGCATTAAACTTCTTATCCATTCCAATTTTGAAAATTCAAAATCTTCAACTTCTGATTCTAGAAAACTACTAAATAACATTAGAGATCGTTATACAACAAGAATAGACTTTACACACTGAAAATTTTAGGCTACATTTAGTTAATTACTTAAATTTTATATCGAATATTCTAAGCACGCTACATTTAGTTAATTACTTAAACTTTATTTGGATAAGTATTGGATATATTACTAAGTCTTGGGCACTTGGCAGGCTCCTTAGTTACGAAGTTCTTTATTTAGCAAGGTTGTTAACCTTCAAATCTTAAAACAATTGTGAGAACATCATGCAAAAAATTGGAGAGAAATCGAAGAAAATGTTTTTGAAATTTTGATTCGTAAATAAATCTAATACCTTAAAAACCTTTTATCTATTCCAATTTTGAAAATTCAAAATCTTCAACTTCCCATTCCAGAAAACTACCCAATAACATTAAACTTCTTATCCACCCCAATCTTGAAAATTATAAATCCTCGACTTCTTAAAACACCAAATAACATAAAACCATAACACACATAATACATTAGAATACAAAAAATAAAATATGCACATTTTTTTCTTGAATTTGAGGGTGTATCAGGCTACCAACCTAAGTTTGAGTTGCTCCCCGACGTGGTTGGAAGAAATCATGATTTAATTTACATCATGACTTAATTTACTTCAAAATTTCCTGAGGGATTCCCTAAGCTGGTTGGAAGAAATCACGTTTTAATTTACTTCAAAAATTTTTGAAGGGTTGTATACCTCTTGTAAGTATTTTTCACGTTTTATAATAATTAATGACATAAGTAAATAAAACAACCATGTTTTAATTTTCTTCAAAATTTCCTCAAGGGTTGTATACCGTATTAAATTTTACATAACTTATAAGTATTTTTCAGGTTTTACAATAAACTAATGGCATAAGTAAATAAAGAGTACATACCTTTAGGTTTGAACTAGAAAGTATGACATGTATACCATATCAAATTTTACATAACTTGTAAGTTATTTTCAGGTTTTACAATAAATTAACGACATAAGTAAATAGAGAGTACATCCCTGATAGGCTGTACCACCAGTGTAGTAGTTTTGAACCAGAAAGCATGCCATATTCAGAGAGTACATCCCTGATAGGCTGGTACCACCAATGTAGTAGTTTTGAACCAGAAAGCATGTCATATTCACAGACTAACAAATTCAACAGTGTAGTAGGGTAAATTAAAAGATTGCATGGATCTTATTTCTTTTCCCAATTAGCAAGAAAGAACAATGTCAGAGGAAAATGTAAGACCATAAAACACATAATTCATCAAACCACATATGGTTAGATGCCAAAAGCGAAAGTGGTAAATTCGAAAGTTGTTCTGCAAGAGAATCAATTCCAATGCTACTAAATAGGTCATTAAATTTTGTCATCAATATTCATATGGCCCGGTTACTCCCATAATATCCCATTAATTCTCAACAACCAGATCTTGAAAAAATATAGCACACTAGCCATAGCCCTGTAGTCTCCATAATTTCCCATTAATTATCAAAATATAGCACACTAGCCATAGCCTCTCCATAATTTCCCATTAATTATCAACAATCAGATCTTGAAAGAATATAGCATGCTAGCCATAGCCCTGTAGTTTGTAGGTACAAAGCAATTCGATTGGATCACCCATGTGGATCACCTATGTGTAATGTGTACATTATGATTAGATTTTTGTAAACTCAATCTTAATTATAATAAATAATTTTGGGGATTTGTAAATTACGGGATTTTTAGGGTTTGGATTTTTAATTAAATGACGGCACCCCAATATAAATTTTCACCAACCCTAAAATAGGTGCTGAAACTTAAAATACACAAATTTTCACCAACTGGAAAATAGGTGCTGAAACTTAAAATACGTCCTGTAAAACATCAATTTCTAGCGAACATCCTCAACTAGAGTGACAAACTCAGAAACAACAACTAATTTACCGATGTTTTCAATCATTTTAATAATGATCCAAAACATATTTATTCTTCCAATTTTACAATATTATTATTAATAGCAATTATTTTGAATCCAAAAGTTTTTCTCAAAAAAAAAAAACTTCCGCTTCTTTTACTTGCTTTAAATACATTGTTATCATCTCCATCTTCTTCTACAATAAGAACTTCAAACCAATATTCACTAGACTCAGGTCTTTTACTTGCTTTAAATACATTGTTATCATTTCCATCTTCTTCTACAATAAGAACTTCAAACCAATATTCACTGGACTCGGGTTAACCTGGAAAGCAATATTCTCATCCCTTCTGCCTGAGAAAAGTGTTTAATGACAAAACCAAATGTTGAAAAGTGTTTAATGACAAAACCAAAAGTTGTAAATGCAAAACCCTTTATCTGTGCTATTTGCTTAATGGGCAGTGCACTCAGGTCAATAGAATAAGGGATTAATTGGGATTTTACTCTGTCGAACAACTATTAAACCTCTTTCATATATTTATATGCTCTGTTGATGTACATGAAAAACAAACTCTTTTCATCTACTTTCATGAATGTAGTAATAAGAAATTCCAAAACCTCGAGATTTTATTAAGGACAATTTGTCAGACAAGATTCGATGATTGAATATTTATTAAGTTAGTAAGAAAATCATTGAACGAGTGAACACAATTTGTAGGATATGTATTAAGTTCCTTTGATGATCATGAACTTGAACTCTTTGCATGGCTGCCCTATAGCTACAATTAAGCCATCAAAACAACTTGAATATAACATGTTAGAGTTACAAAGTTTGAAAAAATAGGAGCAGATATTAAACAGGGTGAACTAAATGAGTTAAGTAGTGAACAATTGTAAATTCATGATGTAAAGTTAAACGAATGCCAGTTATGCTTAGATAATGAAGGACAGATATAAAAATGGTGATTCCATGGTCCAAACAAATTGGTCTTTAAAATAAATCTTATCTATTATTGAACACTAAAGACCAAGAATGCAAGCCAATCCATCCTCTACATACACCAACTAATAAAAAGTTACAATTGTAAGAATAGAAATACAAAGCAACGATGGAAAGTGTAATGTTCAATTAAAAATCAAATCTAATATTTCACTCATAAATCATCAAAGAAGCTAAAAAGATTGCGATATACCGTTGCGTAAAAAATTTCAGTGCAAAACTCATAAATAAACAGTAACAAAATTAGAGTCCTAAAACTTTCATAAATAAAGAGTAGTGAAATTCGAGCGACTAAAAAGTATGTTACCCTCTTGCAACAACGAATATCCATCGCATCACATCTTACACAAAAGTTGTTATTACGTGCCACACCAACATCCAATAATGTTAAAATAAATTATGAATCCTATTAGTGTCAGTGTTTGCAGCCTTCCTCCAGTGATCAAACATGCTCTTACAAAGTGATTTTAAGGTGTCAAGGTCAAATTTTGTCATTTCAGTGAGTCTTCAAGCAAAATTTGGTCACTAGGAATTAGGTCTAGGGTTTGCTTTCACTCATTTCAAAGTTGTTCAAATGTCGGTCCATGTCAACATTCAGCTGAGTGTACCATCATTCAGAGGGTTTTCATCATCATGTCAAGTTCCACTGGGTCATTTTACACCTTGTTCATGCTTCAATTGTGCCTAGGTAAGGTTCATTTCCCTCTCATAGGGTTTTGAAGCTAATTTCTCTTGGATGGTCAAATCATCAGCAAAACTTGTATCCTGATGCTCATACACATTCCCCTATCCTTAATGTACCTTATTAAACACTTCCCATCACTGAGATCCCCCAAATTCCTCATTTTCGCACAAACTCTAGTTTCTTTTGATACAAACCCTATTTTCTAGGCTAAGCATGTGTTTTGCCTTTTTGGACCCCTTCCCCTCACTTAACCTTTGAAATTCCACTTTCTCCTGTTTCCTAACATCCCTCCCTACTTCCAAAAATTTTCTCAAGAATTTAGAAGCCCCTTATCCCCTTCATTTCGTTTCATTTCAACAAATCCCTTGTTCCACACATCGGGGTAGGTTTTACTCAAACGATGTTTCTGCGCAATAAAAGATGAATTTCGGAAAACTGAGAGAGGTTTTTGTCCAGAATAGGCCAAAGAAGAAAAACCTCATTCATTTTTTACACAGGTGTCATGGTTTTAGAGAAATGTCAAAACTACAGTTGCCTCGGGAGAATTGATGCACCTCTAAAGTGACCTTGGGAAGATCAAGTTTTCTCCTAGCTTAGTTGGCCAAATGACTTGCTGGATGAGTCAAATGATAACTAGACACAAATATCTTTCCAATGAACTATCATGAGCTCAATTTGGAGTTGAGTAACACCTTCAAAAGTTGACTGCAACAGCACTTTGCCTTGAGATAGCCTCATTTGACACATTTTGACTAGTCTTGGGAGATTTGATTTTTGACAGTGAAAATGAACTCCAAATTGAAAAATTCCAATTGGGTTGGAAATTAGACTCAAATACCTTTCCAACGAGCTATCCCGCGTCTGATTTGGACACCAGAAAGGCCTCCAAAAGTCTTCTTTAAAAAGTGCTACGCACTGGGCAGGTGGCGCAGCGCATATAACTGGCGCGGCGCATTGGGCTCTGATTTCCAGTGTAAAATAACAAGGGTGCGGGGCATTGGGCATGCTACGCGGCGCACAAAGCTAGAACTCAAATTTTTGTCATTTGTTTAAAAAAAACTCCAATCCTCTTGGTTCTTCTCGCTCATTGAAGTGGATTATGAGAGTTTGTGATGTCAAATTGCAAACCTTATTACTTTGTTTAACGCTGCTCCTTAGGGTTGTGTTTTGGTGTCTTGGTGCCAAAGACTCCTTTTCCCTTTCACCGTGTTGATTCTTCCCCTCACCTTAATCCCATCATCCCTATTAAATCCCCTGTTCCTCTACATTCCAAAATTACTTATTTCTAAAGTCCTACTTCCTATCCCTAAACCCTACCATGCTCTATTACTCTCTTTTTCCCATATCATTTGAAAAATTCCTAAATCCCCAAACCTCGCATTCCTAAAACACAATCAAGTGACTGTCCTCACATTGCAAACTTCACTTGATTGAACCATACTCTTTCCCTCACTCCATTATTCCCACTGTTCCATATTTCTCACAGTCCCTCATTTCCCTTTGGCATATTTGGCACTTGGAGACAAAGATATCAAGTCTTCATTTCTCATTTTCAACCAATCAAACATACACTTGTCATACACATTGCAACACCATGACGGACACAGATTCATCATATGAACAAGACAGTAATTGCACCATTGAACTGCATACACCAGGAGGGTACTGAGGAGGTGCAAAATGCATGATTGGCTCCAAATCTTGGCCGAAGCCTCTTTGGCTGAGCATGACACTTGATAAGGCACTTTCAGTCCAAATTTCAAGAAATTTGGAGCAATTTTTGCATTTTGAACATTTTTGCACTGAAAAGCAGGGTTTTCCTCCCTATGCGCCGCGCCACGTGGCGCGCGCTTTTGCTAGGGAGCTCTAAATCCAAAAAACTTTGCATTTCTGGATTTGTCATGAAAAATTGTGGTTGCTTGTTCATGGCCAAGAAATTTGGGCAAATTTTGGGTCCTCAAAGAGGTCAAAAACACTCAAAAAATGATCTCACTGCCCCTATTTTGACACACAGGAAGCAGTCTTGGGAGATTGAAGTTTTGGAGGGGAAAATGACATCCACATCCAGAAATTCCACTTGGGTTGGAAAGTAGATAGGCAGGGCTTTCCAACGAGCTATCATGAGCTCAATTTGGACTTCGGGAAGGGCCTCAAAATCAGCGCCAATGTTGTGCTACGCATAGAGAATCAGGCGCGGCGCATAGAGGATTTTAGCCTATTTTTCACCCTTCAGCTTAGAAATTCAGCCAGTTTTGACTAGTTTTACTTTTTAACGTAATCATTGATATATCTTGATGTAACTTGATGACTATGATGTAATTTTGGCACATTTTTACTTGTTTTAGTAGATTCATTCACCAAAAGGTGAAATGTGAGTGAATGAATCAGTTTCCTAGCATATAGAGGCAAGTTGTTTCTTTGCCTATTTTTCAGCTTCTTGTTTAAATATGGTTGAAACAACTCATAGAATGATGAGCTCGACCCCTAGAGGCAAGGGAATGGGTTTGGCTTGTCTATATTATGTAACTTCTAAGTCATTTTCATGGTTGGACACTTGGGACTGCTTGAGACTTCATTGTACATTTGATTTCTGCATTTTTGACAAAGGAAAGACTAGGGTTTTGCAACACTTGTTGGGATCCTTGTGGCTTTGTGTTTTGTTGGTGTTTTTCTTCATGTAATTGTAAGTTCATTGATGTTTTATGTATGCCACTTCCCTTCTCTTTGCTTCTGAAACTAAACAAATTGAGTGACAAAGGTAGAATTCATTAGCTTATGGTGCTCTGCCTTAAACTTTGTTTAGTTTTACATGTTTTCATCTGTTTGGAGAGGATTCTTGTAGCCTCTTGCCCTCTTCACCTCCTCAGTGGTCTTTTCTATCCATTCATTTCATCTAAAGCATCAAAACTATTGCCTACCTTGCCCCAACTGGAACTCTGCAAAAATTTCGCTTCATCCCCGGACCCAAATTTGCCTTTCCCTTTTTCCAACAAAACCCCCAAAAAATCAAATCAAATCTTTGCACTTCATACCTAGCTTAAAATTAGTTGTTATTTCAGTCATCTCAAGCCCCATCGATTATCCTTTGCTGAGATTGACCCGGAGAGAGCCCTCTCCTGTCCTCGTAGGGCTAGCTACGAGGCTGAGCGTGGTTTGATGTGGACCTAGAAGCTTACCTTTTCAGCCTGAGGTAAATCTAGGCTCTAACATAGTGGCGACTCCACTGGGGAAGAGATTTTTTGTTTGTTAGTGTTATTCGTTTTATAAGCTACAGACAGAGCCTAAAGTTACGCTAGGTAGCCTTCACAATGCTTTTGTTATGCATCAGCAAAGTAGATAAACGTTGCTTCAGTCAATCTCCGGTCTAGCTTGTAAACGTGACATCTAACTTGTTAATTGCTCCAGTACATATATCAAGTTCAGATCTGATGGTTGATGGTGGACAACGATCAGACATAAGAAGGTTGAAATCACCCACCTGGTGACTCCAACTCAATGTAGAGACCCCACTGGAGGACTAACTCTTTCTCTGAGAAAATGGAAGGATCTTACACAAAGTTCGGGTATCCAAAGTGGAATGGTATTCTGGATCTAGCCTGCTTTCTTGTGAATTACTTCTTTGCTGTTCTTGAAGCTGTCCTGAAAGTTTTTCAGAATTTGTTGTATGATAAAGGTGATCAAAATCTTCAATTAACCTATTCAAAAAGTGTAAATACTGAGTTTCCCTTTGATCTTGGCCTCCTTACTTTTCCCACATGTTATGATGACTCTCTTCAGAGTGATGAGCCTAAAGAAAACAAAATTGATTCCATAGCTCTTGTATATACTCCTACACCTTTTATAGTCCCAGATAGGTATAGACCTCTTGTTTTACCTTCTGTACTCCATGCTTTCCCTGCAAATTATTATCTATATTTACCAAGATTTGACGGTGAATGTAACAATGTCAACGCTGAGCAACATGTGCAGAATGTTGAGACTTTTCTAGACCTTTTTGAGGTTGATGACGAAGATGTTAGTATTAGGCTTTTTGCTCTTTCTTTGTAAGGAAAAGTCAAGAGTTGGTTCAAAACCCTGCCTGATACGAGCATCTCAGATTTCCAGCAATTCGTCAAAGTTTTCCTCGACACGTGGGTGGTCAGACAGAACCCTTTCCTGATTATAGAAGAGTATAACCAGCTGAAAAGACAACCAGGGGAGACAGTACAACAATTTTCTGCCAGATTTAACCAAGTTTATTATTTGATGCCTGTTGATATAAGACCTCCTCCTGGATACGCTCTCTTGCACTACCCGAGTGCCTTTGATCCGGAAATGGAGTTTCAGCTGAGAGAAAGGAACCTTGCAACACTTGAAGAGATGCAGAACAATGCAGTAGATGTGGAGGCTCATTTGTTGATCCGAGGGGGAAAGTTGAAGGAAGAAAAGAAGAAAAACATAGGTCCAGAGGAATCGACATCTCTATAGGTAAAGCTTGATATTTTGGTAAGTGCAGTGGAAGAGATGATGCAAAAGATCACCAAAAGGAATGATTATGATGTTGAAGCCCATGGCCCGCTGATTGAAGAAGAACCAGTTGTTGATCCAAAATATTTTCTTTCTTATCCCAGTGGTCATAATGATTGTTTTATAGATCATCTTGGAGAAGAGAGATCTGTTGATATGACATGTATGCTTGATAATGTATTTTATACTGATGATTTGCCTCAGTTTGATCAGTATGATGATGATTATGTTCTCCAAACAGAAGCTAATCTTGTAGACAAATCAACAGCTAGTTTGTGGGAGGAAGAAGTTCATTTTCAACAGCTCGAATACAATGATCAACCGATGCATATCAGCTATGACAAAGATGAGGAAAGTGCAACAAATTTTGAAGTAAGTGAAGGGTCTTTTCCTTTTTGTTTTGCTTCATTTCAGTTCATCGGAGACAACATTCATGCAATCAGAAATCAACTGTCAACAAGTCTTGATTTGGACCATCTTGAGGGCAATGAAAACCTTGTTCAAGACTTCTCATATCCAGATTTACAGCCCCTGAATGCCATTGATTGTCAAGTTGCAGATGAAGACATGGAAGTTGGCACATGTGATCAAATGATACAAGATGATTCCATACCATTTTGTTTTGAATCATTTCAGTTTTTTAAGGGTAAATTGCATAGTAAATCTTCAAATGAACAGCTTGTAGGAAGTCAACAATTTCTCAGTTTTAATGTTGAGGATGAGATAGATGGCGAAATTCTTAAGCAAGTTGTTAATCAGAAATCTTCCCCTGATGAAATCATTTTGGAAACAAAACCTCCCTAGTGCCAGATTTGCAGCCACCAAACGCAATTGAAGGTTAGATTGTGGATGAAGGCATGGAAGTCCAAATACATGATCTAATGATGCAAGAGGATTTTGTACCCCTTTTTTTTCGAAGCATTTCAATTTATAAGGCAGAATCTTCGTAATATCTCTAAAGAATAAGATGAACAACGAGTAGGATGTCATACAGTTTCAATGGATACATCACGCCAGTCTTCTCAAGTTTTTGATGATCCTATTGCTCATGTGTTGGATGATGTTTGTTGTAAAAGTTCTTCTCCATTAGCTAACCACGTGCCAGAAAAGAATGTTGATAATAGTTTTATTCAAAAGTCGACTTCATTGTCTTGTTTAACAGATTTTTCATTACAAAGCTCACACCAACATTTGCAGTCATATGAGGAAATTGATAAAGGAGACTTTTGTTCTGTTTGGAATCAACAACAAAGTTTGGTTATTCACGAAATTCAGGATTCTTTTGGCAGCTTGCTGCAATCACCAAAGAAAGACAACACAGATGTGAGGAAAATTTTAATATCCAGTTATGAAGATTACTTGGACCAGAGCAGTAATGTGTTAATGGAAATCAATAGCTATGCTTATGAAGATCCTTTTGCAGTATTCTTGAAGTCATCCAGCGAATTCATATTTTGCAAGTTTATCACCAGTCAACTTGATTCCGTGTTTCCATGGGAGTTGCCTTTCGATTCTTCCCTTTTCCTGTGCATCAGAAAGCATTTGGGAAGAAATCAAATAACAGCCAAGATGCTAACATGGTTGCATTGGTTGTTTCATTTCACTTGATTTGGCAGTGAAATAGAAGAGTTAGAGTAGGTTTTGATGAATAAGCTCCATTTTGAGCATATTTTCCAGTTTGTCGGTTGTGTTTAAATATCGAGTCAGTTTTTAGTTGAGTGAGAGTCAATTTGTGTCGTCGAGTCATCAGTTTTCAGTCACGCATTTCAGCTTGAGTTTTTAATTCCATTGCCCAATGGATGAAGGCACTGTCTGCTTTCCAAAGATATGTAGTTCTTGGCACCTCCAAGGAGCTACCATCCCCATTGGAGCCAATGTTAATGTCAGTCTTTGCAACCTTCCTCCAGTGATCAAACATGCTCTGACAAAGTGATTTTAAGGTGTCAAGGTCAAATTTTGTCATTTTAGTGAGTCTTCAAGCAAAATTTGGTCACTAGGTATTAGGTTTAGGGTTTGCTTTCACTCATTTCAAAGTTGTCCAAATGTCGGTCCATGTCACCATTCAACTGAGTGTACCATCATTTGGATGGTTTTCATCATCATGTCAAGTTCCACTGGGTCATTTTACACCTTGTTCATGCTTCAATTGTCACTAGGTAAGGTTCATTTCCCTCTCATAGGGTTTTGGAGCTAATTTCTCTTGGATGGTCAAATCATCAACAAAACTTATATCTTGATGCTCATACACCTTCCCCTATCCTTAATGTACCTTATTAAACACTTCCCATCACTGAGATCCCTCAAGTTCCTCATTTTCGCACAAACCCTAGTTTCTTGCTACAAACCCTATTTTCTAGGCTAGGCTTGTGTTTTGCCTTTTTGGACCCCTTCCCCTCACTCAATCTTTGAAATTCCACTTTCCCCTGTTTCCTAACATCCCTCCCTACTTCCAAAATTTTTCTCAAGAATTTAGAATCCCCTTCATTCGCTTCATTTCAACAAATCCCCTGTTCCACACATCGGGGTAGGTTTTACTCAAACGATGTTTCTTAGCAATAAAAGATGAATTTGGGAAAACGGAGAGAGATTTTTGTCCACAATAGGCCAAGGAAGAAAAACCTCTTTCACTTTTTACACAGGTGTCATGGTGTTAAAGAAATGTCAAAACTAAAGTTGCCTCAGGAGAATTTTTGCACCTCTGAAGTGACCTTGGGAAAATCAAGTTTTCTCCTAGCTTGGTTGGCCAAATGACTTGTTTGATGTGTCAAAATGATAACTATATATAAATATCCTTCCAATTAGCTATCATGAGCTCAATTTGGAGCTGAAGAACACCTTCAAAAGTTGATTGCAATAGCACTCTGCCTTGAGGCAGCCTCATTTAGCACATTTTGACCATTCTTGGGAGATTTGATTTTTGACAGGGAAAATTAACTCCAAATTGAAAAATTCCATCTGGGTTGGAAATTAGACTCAAATACATTTCCAACGAGCTATCCCGCGCCCGATTTGAACACCGGAAAGGCCTCCAAAAGTCTTCTGGAAAACGTGCTACGCACTAGGCAGGTGGCGCGGCACATTGGGCTTTGTTTCCAGTGTAAAATAACAAGGGCGCGACGCACAGAGCCATAACTCAAATTTTTGTCATTTGTTTCAAAAAAACTCCAATATGGTTGTTTCTTCTCGCTCCAAGAAGTTTATGAAATTGTCATTAACATGTTTGATGCTCATTGAAGTGGATTATGAGAGTTTGTGATGTCAAATTGCAAACCTTATTACTTTGTTTAAAGATGCTCCTTAGGGTTGTGTTTTGGTGTCCTGGTGCCAAAGACTCCTTTTCCCCTTCACCATGTTGATTCTTCCCCTCACCTTAAACCCTTCATCCCTATTAAATCCCCTGTTCCTCTACATCCCAAAATTACTTATTTCTAAAGTCCTATTTTCCTATCCCTAAACCTTACCATACCCTATTACTCTCTTTTTCCCATATCATTTGCAAAATTCCTAAATCCCCAAACCTCGCATTCCTAAAACACAATCAAGTGACTGTCATCACATTGCAAACTTCACTTGATTGAACCATACCCTTTCCCTCACTCCATTATACCCATTGTTCCATATTTCTCACAGTCCCTCATTTCCCTTTGGCATATTTGGCACTCGGAGACAAAGACATCAATCTTCATTTCTTATTTTCAACCAATCAAACATACACTTGTTAGCAAAGGAAAGACCACGGTTTTGCAACACTTGTTGGGATCCTTGTGGCTCTGTGTTTTTCTTCATGTAATTGTAAGTTTATTGATTTTTTATGTATGTCATTTCCCTTCTCTTTGCTTCTGAAACTAAACAAATTGAGTGACAAAGGTAGAATTCATTAGCTTATGGTGTTCTGCCTTAAACTTTGTTTAGTTTTACATGTTTTCATCTGTTTGGAGAGGATTCTTGCAGCCTCTTGCCCTCTTCAACTCCTCAACGGTCTTTTCTATCCATTCATTTCATCTAAAGGATCAAAACTACTGCCTACCTTGCCCCAACTAGAACTCTGCAAAAATTTGGCCTTATCCCCATACCCAAATTTGCCTTTCCCTTTTTCCAACAAAACCCCCAAAAAATCAAGTCAAATCCTAACACTTCATACCTAGCCTAAAATTAGTTGTTATTTCAGTCATCTCAAGCCCCATCGATTATCCTCTGCTGAGATTGACCCAGAGAGAGCCCTCTCCCGTCCTCGTAGGGCTAGCTACGAGGCTGAGCGTGGTTTGATGTGGACCTAGAAGCTTACCTTTTCAGCCTGAGGTAAATCTAGGCTCTAACAAATCCAAATTCCACAAACAAATAATTATGAACCTTGAATACAAAATTAAAATTCATGTATACCTAGAAATAAAATTCATGGATATCCACACAGTGTTTATTATTCAATACCTTATAAAAGAAATTAAAATTCAGATATCAGGAATAAAATTCAAGGATATCCGAATTTCACAAACAGCTAAACTATTTAGAACCGTGAATCCAGAAATAGGATTTGACATTGTCATAGATATTTGAATTTTAAACTAATTTCAGTAACTTAATTATGAAAGACCTAAATTGTGTTGAATTGTATGGTTTTTTATTAAATTTACATCATAAAGCAGTTCAACAGAGGTACTTAATTGAAACTAATTTTTGTTTGAGAGAAAAAAATTGTGTTGACTTATAAAATTAATATTATAAAACATTTCGACAGAGGTACTTGATTGACCCTAATTTTTGTACCTGAGTAAATCTTTGATCATGCCAGCTCTAATTTCCACTTCTTCATGATTTCTAATCACCTCCAAGCAACGGTGTAATGATCATGGATATGAAATGCAGAAAAAAATTGAAAAATAAAATGCAGTGCACCGGAAAACAAAAAACACAAAAACATCACATACAATCCAACAACAACTTAAATAGGCAAAAAGAAGAAATCTAAATTGGCCAATTCAAAAAAAGGAACATGAAAACAAACAAAATAAAACAAACATAGCATGAAAGTAAAGAAAATGGCTATGCGAGACAAAAACCAAATGATGTAAAGTGTATCAGATCCATGACCATGGAGGATTATCAATGAAAATTCCATAAAAATACAGTGACAACATTTAGGCTTGATTGAAGTCCTTATCCCATGAACTGGTTCTAAGAAAAAACAAAACCAACCTTGTGAAATTAGATCGAAAGGCCATAGAAGAGATTTCCTTACAGATTCATTGAGAAAGGGGAGATAGGTCACAAGATTGTTGTTCTCTTCTCTCTTGTTCGTCAGTGAATTGGAGCGTTTTATATCACGGTGAACAATTTTGTTATGGTGTAGGTAATGCAAACCCTTGAGCACCTGCTTGGCAACATCAACCAAATAATGTTCTTGTATTTTCTTGTGGGCTTGAAGAACCTGCGTAAGCGTACCATCATCCATGTACTCCAATTATTGGAAAAAAAATGTTTATTTGATTAGTTAGTAAAAAATGAACTTTTATTTATGCTTATTAATGAAATTAGAAAAATGAATAGTTTTTTTCTTATTTAATAATGAAGAAGAAGCTATTGAACTCCATTAATTATTGATTGCACTTAGAAGTGTTTTAAAACCCAATATGTGGAAGATTTTTCATCTAACATTACATAATAGCAAAAAAAAAAAAAAACAGAAAAATAGTGATATTAATAATTTATTTTTAACTCTAGGCAGAGAAATTATGATAATGTTGTAGCGGTTGCAACACCCTCCAAAATTTTGGCCTACATCTAATTTCAGAACCTTCCTTGGTTTTCCCTTGATGATTGTAAACAATCAGGCTCATCCCATGAGCTCTTGTCAAGTATTTACACCCTCTTTGGTTGACCGATCACCGGTCGTATTTAGCATGTTGGTTGCAATGTCATGCTTGCGGTCTTGTTCCAACAATGTTGAAGGTTTGTCTTTGTGTGTACTAGTTGTGTTCACTATGTAAACATTTGTCGCACTCACACACAAAGTTGTAAGCAATGTCATGCAAGTGTCGTCACGATCGTTCAATGATCTATCTTAAGTGTCGCACTTGTCGACTGAACCACCCTCCATCAGCCGAACCTTGACTGAGCTGCACTATGCAGTCTCAACCCTCAATGACCAAACATTGTTGCCTAGAACTGCGCAGAGCTTAAGGCTGCCCTCTAGGCAGTCTGCATTACGTGATTCTGGGATCAACCAGGCTGATTGTCACCCAAAACAATGCAAAAGCTTCCCAAGAAGACATCTAAGTTTGCGCTTCCCGCAAGCCTATCCATCAAGCTTCCCGCTAGTCGACCGAAAAAATTGACTTGAGAAGTGACCTAAGGTTGCACTCATCTCCAAAACTGCGCAGTAGTTGTCCAACCTGCCTGCACTACCTGAAGAAACTACGCAGACATGAGGGACATGCACCTGTTACCTATCACTACACTGTCTCGGGAAATTGCGCAGACATGAGGGGTAAGCACTCGTTGCCTGTTACTGCACTATCTTGGGAAATTGCGGATTTTTTCCAGGCAGTCCCCTCTGCTGACCTCCTCTCCACTCCTCTTGAAAATTGTGCAGTTTTCATTGACAATCCACTTGCTGCTCAGAAACCATGCAACAATGTCCTACTTGACTGCCTCCCAGAACTGCGCAGTTTTGACCAACAGGCTCCCACAACCCGATCCCAAACTCCTTTGGAAAACTACTGCCCACACTGCCTTCCCTGAAGAATTTGCGCAATTTTGCCTCCTAACTGAGCCATATTCCATAGATGTAACTACTGTCCCTTACTTCTCAATCTAGCCTCTCAGTGACCTTTGCGTAATTTTCCCCAAAGTGCCTCGGAGCCTCGCATCCTGACCTAAAATGTGCTCTGCGCAGTTTCAGAGCCTTGTTCTCTCTCCCAATCACTTGCACCTGAAAACGAAAGATGATGCATCATGGTAGACTAGGGGATTTTTGGATTTGATGTCGTCTTGTCATGAGTGATTGTAAAAACAGGTACATGAATGAGACATGGCACAATGACGAACGAGATGAACAAGGAGCGCATGCTAGGAGACTTGTTTGTGGACAGATGAACGCATGAAGCATGCCAAGTACCAGTGAAGGGGACACATGCACATGCAACATCAACCGAGCACCAAGAGCATCGAAGACTCGCACACCTTGTTATGCGAAGGTGAAGCTATGATACCCCAAGATCACATTCATTACTCAACAACCCAACATGGACACCACCATCAACATGAACATATCAACAGTGTCATGTCGAGTCATGTCATGAGTCGTCTCGGCCACATCACTACTATGGGCCATACATGTTGTAATCAATCTAATGTAACGTGGAAGTCCAAGAGACCCACATATGAAGTTGAAGAGTCATGTAAGTTAAATAGTCATGAGGGAAGTCAAAGAATCACAAGGGTTAAGTTCACCCTTGGCTATAGCTACCCCTCATTTGTACATGCAAAAGAATTTTCACCTTGGCTCCTCTCACATAGTCTTGAGAGTTTGTTGTCTTTTCTTTGAAGAGCAAGTAGTGGCTTCAACACCCCACTACTAGGGTTAGTGATGTATGGTGTACGAATGTGTCTTGGAACTTTCACGTAATTCAAAATCTTGTTAATAGGCCAGCATGTGTTTCACACATGTATTGTATTCGTTTTTAAGACTATTCTTTGGATGCTTGTAATGCATGTTGCTTTAACTTGTACTAAGATAGTTGAGCTATTTCAATTGTTTTAGTGCATAAACTGTTGGAAATGTGTTGTATCGGTTGTTATTGTTGACTCGCCCGTGTGGACTACTCCATCAGACACTAGACAAAGTCATTCTTGTAAAATTGTTACAACGTCTGTCGCACTCGTGTGGACTACTCCGCTGGGTGTTGTATATGTTATCTATTCACTTTGTGTTTGTGACTGCCGCATTCGTGTGGACTACTCCGTCGGAAGCTGCATAGATCCTGCTGTGTTGTGTGTCTCTACCTGAGTTGGGACTATTCCCTCCCGACTTGAGACTCACTCTCCCCTCTCCTTCTGCTGCGAAAGAACTTAGACAAAAGTTACACTAAGCATTCACCAGTCACACGAACCTTGCTTTTTGAAGACTAAGTGAACCACTCTCATGTGCTGAAAGTAAGAGCTGAGGCATATTTTTAAGATAATGGCAACTGGGACATCATACTAGATGGGACTTCTACACCAAACAGTGTGAGGTCTAGTTGGGACTTCATACTGGGGGGATCCCCTGAATGTTGACGGGTCCAACACCGTCAACATATAGCTATTCTTAAATGTGTTCTCTGAATTTGATAGTTTTGGGATGACCACAAAGAAAATGGCTAGCAAGAGGTGGATTTTTCTTTTAATAGCAGTTTAAGGCTAACCACCAACTCTTCAACCCTAAGGCACAATAACGCCAGGAACATTTCCAAATTTGGCTAGAAGTGGATTTCTTATACTGATTGGAAGTACTCGCAAATGATAATTTGAAAATCACTACAAACTCTAGAACTTAGCTCTAAGGCTCAATTGCTCTTGGAAAATTCATTATTTGGCTTGAATTTGATGTCTTCAGCTAACTATAAGTGCTCACAGATGGTAATTTGAAGGTGACTACAAACTATTGTCTAGTAGGCGCTGTAAATTTTCTACTAGATGGTGTTTTTAGGAAGACCATAAACTGAATTAGCTCATAACTTTGCCTCTGGCTACAAATTTGAATCTAGCCCTGGCTTGAGGCTTTGATTTTGGTTGTGGCTTAGGCTCCCTTGTACATGCTTGATTGATAGGGCTTCAACAATAGAAACCTCACTTTTAATCATTTATATAATTCTCCCCTTTCAGATATAAAGTGAGAAGATGAAAATGTTTTGACAATGTTCACAAGGATGATGATAAAAAATATTAATCCTCCATGTGGCCAGCTCGATGAAGGTCTCAAATTCTATTTAAAATGCACCCATTTACAAAGCAATTTAATTAGTAAACTTACAAAAGCAACTATTTGTAAGTTACCCTTCTTGATTCTTGGGTTGAAATGTTATCATAGCCTTTTATAGAGTAGTGAATCACTTCCCCCCACTCTTTGCAGAGAAGAGTTTAACTTAACCATAATTGGATACAACATGGGCAATGTGTTGGCTATGCTATGTGTTTATGATATCACCAAGCTCAAACTAAATTGCTCCAATTAGGAAT
This sequence comes from Pinus taeda, assembly GCA_000404065.3. Lineage (NCBI taxonomy): Eukaryota > Viridiplantae > Streptophyta > Pinopsida > Pinales > Pinaceae > Pinus > Pinus taeda. The sequence goes on along the minus strand of APFE030173320.1, from coordinate 27,908 downwards.
CTTGTTTCATCGGCTCTCTTTGCAAGTTCAACCTAAGTCATTCCGTAAAAAAAATCAGTGACTTTGTCAAGTGAAGATTGCTTATCTTCTTTGGTTTTGGTGGCACATATGGAGCCTCAACTAGTGTTTGGGTACACTTCTCCATTATTCCCCTTTTAGCTTTATTGGAGTCTTTATAAAACCTAATTCTTGGAATTTCTCTTTTCTTGTATTAAGGATCCAACATATATGAATGTTGATGAACAATGGGAGAAGAATTGTAGAGGAGGGGATTGAAGCATCATCCATGGCATATTTCTTACAAAATGTGACAAAGCATGCAACAACTGAACACATGTAGGAAACTATTGGTTAGAAAAGCATAAATGTTTGACCTTAACATTTTGTTAGAATCAAATATGATTCCCACTTTTCCCATGCATTGTTTTTCTCCCTAGTGAGTGCATATTTGTGTATTACAGGTATCATTAAATGTTCAAAGATTGATATGGTAAATCAATCAATCCTTCTTCCATAACTCATTGCCAAACTGACCAATGCTTGATAGAGGTCATTTATGGGCATTCAAGAGTACTTGAATCCCAAAACAATCAAAGGGTGTGGGGGAACTTATGGGCTGAGTAAGGCATACACACATATGAGGTAGAACATAGACAAAGAGCACACATCCTCATATGATACAAAGAATGTGGGGCCAAGTAACACTTTTAGTGTAATGGCGAACATAGAATTCGACACAATGTAGAGAAACAGGTATGAGGGTTTTAGGATAAGCTTAGAAAGATAGATCTGATTGGTTTTTGAACAACACTTGATCTAATGCCATTGTTCGATTGCACCAAGAATGAAAGGTAAGCGTTAATTATATTTTCATTAATATGATACACATTTAAATGCATCATTTTGATTATTAGATTTATCTTCCAAAATATCTTGAACTCTCGATGACAACCAACCTAGACCTTTCTCAACCTTGGATTTATGAAGTGCTGAAAAAGATCAAATAGACACAAACCTCTTTTTTAATGCAAAACTTGAAGAAATATTTACACTGTGAAAGAGTAGATCTCTCTTGGTGCTTGATAAATCTAGAGTTAAAAAAACTTTATCCAAAATAAAGAACAACTATAATTAACATTTATCCATTTTTTTTGTTTGTTAAAACCAAATTCTTTAGACTAATGCATAATAAATAATAAATAAATATATATATATATATATATAATAATATAATGATGTTGGCACTCTCACGCGCTTTGTGGCTCTCACTCTTTACCATGAAACCATATGCCCATGACGAGAGAAAAACACCTTACCATGAAACCATATGCCCAGGACGAGAAAAGCACCTTCAATGTCCTCTGCATGTATATATTCATATACACATAATAGGGCTTGCACTTTCAGGCCCCGGTGGTGGTTGAGGTGGAAAATAGAGGAAGCATAGGGTTAACAGCAAACCATCTGCCTTGCACGAGAGGAGCATCTTCTCTCTCGTTTGCATAGAATGCCTGTCTGTTTTGAGAAGCCGAAATCGCAGGAGGGGAAATTTATTTGAGGAGCAGCGGCACTGTTCATGTAGGTATTTTCTCTATATTTCAGATGCGGATTCGAAATGGCGTGAAGATGAGCTCGACCTCCTCTAACCCTAGTCAGGATCAGCACTTAAAAGAAGAGAATCAGTGTTCTTTGTTGGTTTGTTCTTATTTATCGTGACGCCGCCTCTTGATCTGGAGGGGAGGAAGCGAACGCGTTTTTGTCGTCTGGTCCTCGGTGGTTTATGATCGCTTAGGTTGTTCAAAACCACCGGGTCCAAGACAACAAGAATACCTTCGTCTTTGGTTATGCGGATTTGGGAAAACTTGATTCTTCAAATAAAGAAGCTCTTGCAGCAGCGTCTGTTCGTCTGGTATTTTCTAACTGCATTTCCTTAATAGCTCTAGATCCTTATTAACCGAGATCTATTAAGAAATGATAGATGGATATTTTATGCGTATGGAGCCATATTGTTCCAGATATATTGAGCAGTCAGAGGTATCGATTTTTCTTGGCACTCGCAGTTTGCTTTGGTTGATCCTGCTAAAGCTTTAAAAAAATCAAAATTTAACACAGGTAATATATCCTTTACTTTGTAATACATCCTGGAGCTATGCAAAACTAATTGTTCTCTACATGTAGTAATACAAAATAAAAAACACACGACAAAAACAGATACTCAGGGATCTTCTCCATCCCAGGGTATAGAGCAACTCCGATAGTAATTCAAAGACACAAAAGCACACCCTCAGTGGTCTTCTCCACCTCAGGGTACAGAACAACTCTTCTTTATGGAGAACGCATGTTCAGTGCTTTAGTTAAATATCGATTTCCAAAGATAAAAGTTCTGTAATGAGTGTAGAAAAAAAGGTTCTGACACATTAAATGATCGAAAACTAGAAGATTTTGGAAATACAATAATTTTGTCACATCAAGACATCGGGGGGGGCAAGGTTGTGGGTATTATGTGATTTGGTGGGGATGAGGGATGATATTTAAATAATTCTTTAACTGTAAGAGATCAGATTACTATCAGTGTGCTGTTTTGTTTGACCTAAGTAAGAGAATATGCAGATGAGAGCGTTTTATTATTATTAAATGGCAAATTTTACAAGTATTTGACTCGAGTGCATCAGTGAATGTATAGCCTTGATGGAAGGCATAACGATGTTCAGAAGTCATCCAATGTTGTTAGGCCTTCAGAAGTTTAGATGATGTGGATCATGGTGAGCTGCTGCTCGTTAATTTTAGAGTGAGGGATATCTTTGGTTCTGGTAGTTTAATTTTTATTAAATCTTACAATAAGGATATGCTCATTGCTTACCCTATCAGGAATCAAAACCTTCCATTTATGAGTTAACTGGTATCAATACAGAACATTCTCAAGAGTTTTTGGTTGCATGCCTTCTGCCTGCGGATATGATCACTGCTTACCATATCAGGAATCAGAACCTTCCATTTATGAGTTTACTCGTATCAATACAGAACATTCTCAAGATTTTTTGGTTGCATGCCTTCTGCCTGCTTTTTTTAGTAGTAATTTGAAGAAGTAAATGGAAGTTTTTACATACTAGTGATGGGTTGCCCCCAGTATTTGTAATAGGTATTTCCTATTGATTAATTGCCCAAAGGAGGATGAAGTAGCTTATCCAACTACATAGGCTATATTATTGATAAATGATAGTTCATTATCCAGTGTTTTGGGGCAATATTGGGTAAATTTTGGAATAGCTGGGGCAAAAAGCCAAAATTTGGGGCTACACTTGTAACCCTCACATTAAATTAAGGAAAAAGGGGCTACACTTGTAACCCTCACATTAAATTAAGGAAAAAAAGACCCCATAAGAAATCTATAAATAAGAGAGAAATAGAATCATTTTATGATGATCGATTTGAATTGGAATATCTCTGTTTCTTTTTGAGCTGTGGCTCCAAGAGTTCTAAGATCCCTTTTTCTTTTGACTAATTTTGGTGGAGGTGATCCTACCCTATCTAGTTTTCTCTTTGTTTTGTTTTGTTACACCATAATCTCTTGGAGCAACTTGGGTCTGTTCTTCCTAGTTTTCTCGTTGTTTTGTTACAACATATTCTCTTGGAGCAACTCGGGTATGTTCTGATTAACAAGGAAGAAGTTTTGTGATTATTTTATTGGGGGTACATCTAGGGTACGTATCTAACAATAGAAACCCTATTGAATTCCCTTGAAGTTGACGTCAAGGATTTCAGCATAGCGTTTTTGTATCTGTGGTGGTGTAGGCAAATCTAAGGCACAAAATCTCATAATTGAAACCCTCCCGAGTAACACCGAGGTGGACATCAGACATGAAGGAATTGAAGCACAATTAATTGTACCAGAGATAGCAGAGGTATTTCAGGGTGTGATTTGGAGGCTGGTTCTCTTTCCTGAGGGTTTAGGGCAACGACACCACCCGTAATTCAGTCCGGAGACTGTTGAAGGCAACGATCTATCGAATTAACACTTCTATGAAGCAACAAGCATCTAATCCTTGTTCACATGGGGCTTGAAAAATAGGAAATTATACATGCTCAATTTGGGCATACAAGGCATCTCAACAACTCTCTTGGTCAACCGCTTTACAATAGTAAGCCAGCGCAGGTAGAGGTTGAGGCGCTACTCCATGACAGGGCAAATTGGTCATGGGTGGGTTTGCCACAAGCCCCCCCTTAGTAGCAAACGAGTTTGGAGGCAACACAATTAGACAATAAGTTTTCAATTGGTATAGTAACAAAGTATTGGATCATGCTAGTGTGAATTACAGTTGGAATGTTTGTCTATTGAATATTGGCATTGCAATCATAACTATACTGGTAGATTATTGGTTGAATAAATCTACTGTTCATTGGGCTGTCAGCCTAACTTAATGTGGTTTGTTGAAGAATCAAGTTGGTGTTGAAACTCGTTTATATTATTTGTGCATTACCTAGAAGTATACCTACCGTTATATGAATGGATGAATGTGCTATGTTGTTGTACTTTCTGATTTATTGTAAAACCCTAGTTAAAAATTAAAACCTTGAGTGCAAAAGTCCACTAGGGACATTACAATATCTCCAAGTACTTGATGCACTATTTTATGTACTAATTGATTTGGGCTATTTGGAAATACTGATCGTTGCAAAATACACAACACTTCCCACCCGCATGTAAATCATAATCAAAATTAGTCATGACAGTCCTCATGAAAAGGAGAAAGAATGTGTAATATTTGTTGTGAACGTGGATGAGATGTGGTGAAAGTCGTGGATACTCTTGGAGGAGATCTACATTCAAACCTATGAAAGACATGTTTAGACGTGTAATGTCCTGTACTAATTGATGGGTTGAGGGAGGATGAAATAGCCTATCTAACCTTGTAGGCTGTAGTCTTGATAAATGGGGTAAAACCTAATTTTTCCAATGTTGGTGCGATATTGTGTAAATATTGAGTTGCGCCAAAGAACTCAAAATTAGGGGTTACATTCACACAACCCTTCACATGTGGAAACCCATGGATAAAACTATAAATAAAGGAGAGTTGAAATCAAATTAGCATTGTTGATTTGGATCAGTTTCATTTGTTTTCTTGAGTTGTGGCTCTTAGGGTTTTAAGACCTGTTTCTTCTACTGAAATCCTACTAATTTCACCACTTTTAGTGGTGAAAGATTCCACCCTAATTAGTAAACTCCCTTTTATCTTATGTTCTGCTCTTGAAAGCATGGAATTTATCTATCTTGAAACATCAAAGTGTAGTGGCAAATCAAGTACTAGCACAACCACATTAGTAAATGTGGTTTGATATTCACCAAAAACTTCATTTTCCATCATTTATATACCAATTTGCTATTATAAATGAACTCAACCAACATAAAATTTAATATTATTCATAAATATTTTAATTTTAAATCTAATTCTAATATTAAAATCCTAATTTTAATTCTAATTCTGATAAATCCTAATATTAAAATCTAATATTACACTTTTAGTATTAGATTTTAATATATTAGAATTTTAGTAATAAAATTTTAATATTATTAAGTTTTTACGTAAATAATAAAACCCTTGGAATCCAAAGTATCTTGCTTGTCGATCGTATCTACTAATGAGCATTTGATGTGAATCTTGATCTCGATCAGCAATGTAGCACAAAGAATCATATCAACTCTTCTACCTCAAGGGAAAAATGATTATTTTGCTTTTATTGAATAACCAGTTAAAAGCAAAATAATAAATATATATCCCTACCAAACCAGTATGATGACACGCTATAATGATAGGTGAAATAGGTGTCTTTTTCATATTAATGATTGCTATCATAGTTGAAATACATGTCTATTTCAAACTAACCGTTTCTATTACGTAGATTGAAATGTGTCCCTATTCTATTGAAGCCGCTACTATGATATATTAATATGGCCATCGACGCTTAAAAAATGGTCATTTGAAAGACTTTTTTGGATTTTATTAGCGTAACCACATAAATCTATTGGAAGTTTATCAACGAATTGTGTAAATATGAGTAATAATTGTATTAGTTACTATTAGTTAGTTTTATACCGAAACATCAATTATGTAATAGAGGAGGCTTGTATAAAACTAGTGAATGCCCGAGAAATGTAAGTGTGGAGAATCATTGTTGAATTAATAGAGATTCCAATCCTTTGCCCCGTGGATGTTTCCTTGACACCTTGGCAAGGTTTTACCACATAAATCTTGTGTTTTTATTTGTGTGTTTGGTTTCAGTTTTCAAGTCAGTTATGAATCTTTCTTGGTCTATGTGTAACTAAATCTTTGTATCTTTCCTCATTTCCCCAATTATCACAACAATTGGTATCAAAGCGTTAGTTGAGTTTTTTGAAGAGCTGAGAGTTGTGAACGACGAGGCTGTAAGTGCTCTGCGCGATGAGGAGGAGTTTGGAATGGGAGGCCATTGTCCACATGTGTGAGTAGAGCGTCCATCTGCGTGCGTGAAGGAGGCCCTGTATTGCTGTTGCCTATTACGTGCTGCCAGAGTAGCCTGCCGCAGTTGTGAAGGCTCGCGTATGCGTGAAGGAGAGCAGTTGCCAAACCCGTTGTGAAGGTATTGCTGTCTCTCGCAGAGTAAGGAGGACCGCCAGAACATTGCGTCCATCTGCGTGAGGAGGTCAGTGTCCATACGTTGCTGTGCAACTAGTTGGAAAGGGTTTCAGCCTACGTGAAGGAGCATGAGATGCTTGGTATATGCTGTCCAAGGAGTGATGATTTGCTTGAGATATTCTATGCTTGAGACCTTGTATTGTTCGGCTGCGTGAAGAAGCAGAGACCTTTGCGATTTGCGTGAAGCCTTTGCTGCGTGATGCCGGCTGTCCATTCTGCGTGAAGCCTCTGTAGAGCTGCGTGGGCTGCGCGTGCAAGAGTGACCTGTCTGTGTGCAAAGCCAGAGCCGCATGAAGAGGGTGTTGGGGGTGTTGGATTTGTTGTTGCTTGCCTGAATCCCATCAAGTTGTTGTTGCCTGTTGAACTCGAGTATTTATCAAAGTTTCCAGATCTTTTTTATCTTCAGCAGAAATCTTTTTTGAAACAAAAACAACACATTGAAATCAAAATCAAGTTTTTTTAAAGGGGTGGATTTTATACAAATATTGGAGGAAAGAACTTCAAGAAAATACAATAAGAAAATATTGGAGGAAAGAATTTCAAGAAAATAAAATCTTTGTTTGTTTTCACAAAAACAAAGGGTTTGAAATAAAAGAAAGGGTTTCTTTGTTTGTTGTCACAAAAAAAACAAAGGGGTTTGCAAGAAAGAAAGAGTTTGCAATTTATTTTTTTTGCTAGAAGATTATTTTTTGAAAAAAAATATAAACCATAGTTGAAAGACTGAAACCCTAGGAGAAGAACAAAATGGGCAAGATGTTGAATGCGAAATTCGAGGTGGAGAAATTCATTGGAAAAAACAATTTTGCTCTTTGGAAATTGAAGGTTAGGGATCTGCTTGTGCAACAAGGGTTGCACAAGGCGTTAGATGGGGCAACTAAGAAACCTGCAACCATGACTGATTCGGACTGGGAGGACTTGAATGCCCGAGCTCTCAGTACCATCAGGTGATGCTTGGCAGATGAGGTTCTCTTCAACATTATTGAAGAGAGTACAACTTTAGGTTTATGGGAAAAACTGGAAAAACTCTATATGACAAAGTCGTTAACCAATAGAATTTATCTGAAAAGATAGTTGTACAGTCTTCGTATGAAAGAGGTTTCAAAAGTTGCAGAACATTTGAATGTCTTTAATACACTTATATGTCAATTAACAGATATGGAAGTTAAAATTCAGGAAGAAGATAAAGCCATAACCCTCCTGTGTTCTGTGCCCGAATCATGGATTCATTTTGTAACTTCAATCAGCTTGAGCACTGTTGATTCTTTGATGTTTGAATCAGTCGTGGGATCTCTCTTGTCCGAAGAAGTACAAAGGAAATACAGTACTGAAATAGCTGTATCAGAAGCCATGGTAGCTAGAGGACGCTCAAAGGAAAGAGGAGAAAAACCAAAGGGGTTTTCCAGATCTAAATCGAAGGGAAAGAAGTGTAAGGCAAAATGTTGGCACTGTAATAAAATTGGACACTTGAAGAAAGACTGTTGGAAACGAAATAATCTGATAACCCGAAGAAGGAAGCGAATCAGGTCGATTCAGGTATGATAGACGAAGTTTTATCTGCCAAAGAATTATGTATGATAGATGAAACTTCACCTGAATGTAATGTCTCTCAGGGTTTAGAAAGCTGGCTGTTAGACTCTGGTGCTTCTCATCACGTGTCCACACAGAAATTGGTTTACTTCTTATGAAAATGTAAATGGTAGTTCTGTGTTTATGGGTAATAACGTGTCATGTCAGACTGTTGGGATGGGGAATATCAGGATTAAGATGTATGATAACACAGTTACAACATTAACTAATGTTAGACATGTACCTAATTTGAAGAAAAATTTGATCTCTTTGGGAGTGTTGGATTCAGATGGTTATAAGTTTACAGGTCAGGATGACGTCTTGAAAGTCTTTAAAGGAGCCGTAGTGGTTATGAAAGCAGAAAAGGTTGGAAATCTTTACAGGTTAAAAGGAAGTAATCAGGTTAGTGAAGCAGCAGTTGCGTCAGAAAAGGAAGAAGCAGGTACACGTCTATGGCATCAGCGATTAGGTCATATGAGCGAGAAAGGTCTTCAGATACTAATGAAATGTAAATCTCTTCCCGATCTGAAGTTAGATTTCTGTAAACATTGTGTGTATGGAAAACGATGTAAACAGAGATTTAAAGTTGGAAATCATAATAGTAAAGATATTTTAGACTATATTCATTCTGATTTGTGGGGACCATCCCCTGTTGTATCATATGGAGGTGCTATATATTTTTTTTAACGTTTATTGATGATTTCTCCCATAAAGTTTAGGTCTTTATGCTAAAAAAGAAAGTTGTTGTTTTTTTTTTTTTCTTCTTAATCTGGGCAAATGCTAAACTAATTATATTAAGAAAATAGAAAAAATATGTACAAGAGGTCGATGCCTCTGAGAGTGATTAAACAACTCTCTGTCAAGTTTTCCCATACAAAATCTGCCCTGCTTAGAGGGGAGGGCCTGATAGCAATACATAAATTGTTCAAGGCTGTAACAGACAATGACATAATAGCTTTCTTCAAAATAACAATTCCAGTCTAAAGATTTGTGCATGATAGCTTGGAATTTTAACAAAAAGCAAAAGCATAGTCAAAATATACAGAGCATAGGTGCCTGCAAGACAAGAGGGGTCGCTGGTTTGAAGACACCGCGTCATGGATTCTGCATACTGGGCGCTTCTCCCGAACTGTGCATTGGTAGCAAAACATATCAAAAAACAGAAGCAAAATCCTCAGAATATATGTCTTAGTCCTTACCCGCCTTGCCTTCCGCCTGGTTCTCTGCCACCTGATGCTCTGCCTCCCATTCAGTTGCCTCCCGTTCTGGGTCTGGTACACATACCACTTCCATACCATTCGGTATGTCCTCAAGCCTTTGAATTCCTGGCGGGAGAATTGGGTAGAGGACATTGCCGAAGAAGCGGGCAGGTTTCTTGTCATGCTCAGGAGCTTCCGTAGCTTTGAGGGGCGTCACCGTATGCTGAACCGAGTTTGTAATTTCCATGTCCATTAGACTGCAAATTTCGCAGAGGGCCTCAGTCTGTTCTTCCGATTGAACGCCTGTACTTTCCTCTTTGAGCCTGCTCTGAGAGGAAGGGAGGTAAGAACTATCGTCCTTGCCCCTGCTTTGAGAGGAATTGTTTGTACTTGGCTCCTGCTCCTCTGAAACCTCCCTTCCGCTTCCTTCTTCGTCGTCTTCCTCCGCAAAAACCACAGTGATTAACGCTGAGACTATCGGCCTGTTGGTGCGTCGGTGGTACTTAAACTTAACTGTCTGCACCGAATTGCTGATGTCGGAATCTGAATCATCAGACCCAGGAGAGCTAGGCGAGGCATATGCCAGCAGGGAGACACGCCGCGGGCTGTGAACTCCTCTGCCTCCAAGTTGCCCCCTCTGACCTTGGTTCCGCCCGCGGCATGGCGTAGCGTGGCCTCTGGGAGCCCTCTTAAGCCTATGTTGCTCCGACTGTAATTGAGCTGTTCTCACCTCCGAGATGTATAGTATCAGGAAGGAGCCTACCTCAGTCTTCCCTCGAAACCGTAAGTGATTTTGCCTCCCTGTCCAGAGCCTGGGTTTGCGCAGAGGCTTACCCACTCCAGCACCCTCCTTCTCTCTCAACAAGCAACCATTTGCGTGCAGAAATGAGCTGCAATTCCGCGCCTGTTCAGACAGGCAGTTCGACATTAAACTTCCTCGCCTGGACATTCTGGCGGTTCCTTTGTAAATTCCTTGGGACGTCTGACGATGGGAATGGCATTGAATGCCATTGAATGCCTCTTTAATGCTCTTCATTGCACGTTGTCAAGTGGCCTTCTCGCAGGGGGCTTCTCGTGGCAGTCACATGGCTTTCGTTTAACAAGGTGTCACCCGCATCCGGGTAAAAAAGAAAGTTGATGTTATTCAATGTATTTAAACAATTTAAAGCAAATGGTAGAGAAAAGACCAGGCAAATCTATTAAATGTTTAAGAACTGACAATGGTGGCGAGTTCACTTCAATTGAATTTGAACAATACTGTAAGGATGAGGGAATTATTAGACACAAAACTGCTGTTTATACTTCTCAGCAAAATGGTGTTGCTGAGCGTATGAATCAGACTCTTGTGGAAAGAGCCAGAAGCATGATCAACAATGCTAACTTGCAAAAGGAGTTGTGGGCAGAAGCAGTATCTACTGCTTGTTATTTAGTTAACAGATCACCTTAAATAGCAATTAATTGTAAAATTCCTGAAGAAGTTTGGATAGGTCAGTCTTGTGATTATTCACATTTGAGGACATTTGGCTGTGATGCTTATTCTCTTATTCCTAAAAATCAGCGTTCAAAATTAGATCCAAAATCGAAATGTTATGTCTTTATTGGGTATGACTATGTAGTGAAAGGATACAGGTTGTGGGATCCTACATTTTAGAAGATAGTCATTAGTAGAGATGTAACATTTGATGAATCTTCTCTTTTAAAATCAAATGTTGAAAGAATTGAACAAGAACAGGTATCGCCAAATCAACGAGTTCAATTGGAGGCTAGACCTTTCGGTGATAGTCAAAAGGAAGGAGAGACTTCTGGAGGAAAAGGTGTTGAAGACACAAAGGAAGTCGTTGAAGCTTCTGAACCAGTTAAAGTTTTTGAACCAGTTCAACAACCAGTCGCTCTAAGAAGGTCTACAAGTGAAAGAAAAACTCCTAAAAGGTATGAAGATTCTGCTTCATCTTTTGCTTTGATTACTGAAGACGGGGAACCTTCTTGTTATCAGGAAGCAGTAGATGATACAGATAGCGAAAATGGAAAACGACTATGAAAGAAGAAATGGATTCCTTAGCCAAGAACAATACCTGGGATTTTGTAGAGCTTCCTAAAGGGAGAAGTGTTGTTGGATGCAAGTGGGTCTTCAAACTGAAACGAAAAGTTGATGGAAGTATTGAAAGGTATAAGGGGAGACTGGTAGCAAAAGGGTATTCTCAGGTTGAAGGTATAGACTTTCATGAGATTTTTTCTCCAGTTGTAAAACTTGTTTCTATTCTTACTGTGTTGGCACTAACTATGTTACTTAATCTTGAGTTAGAACAATTAGATGTTAAAACAACTTTTCTACATGGTGATTTGAATGAAGAGATATATATGGAACAATCATAATGTTTTGTACAGGGTCGCAACAAAAAATTAGTTTTCAAGCTCATGAAATCATTGTATGGTCTGAGGCAGTCTCCCAGACAATGGTACAAGAAGTTTGATTCCTTCATGGTGAGCCAGAACTTTAAGAAGTGAGTATGATCATTGTGTATACTTCAAAAGTTTCAATGGCATATTCATTATCTTAGCTTTGTATGTTGACGATATGCTTATTGCAAGCAAAAGCATGGAAGAGATCAACAGGTTAAAGGCTCAACTCTCTAGGATGTTTTATATGAAGGATCTTGGAGCAGCAAAATATATCTTGGGCATGGAGATACACAGAGACAGGAAAAATGGTAAGCTTTGGTTATCACAGCAGAAGTATGTGGAGAAAGTACTTGAAAAGTTCTCTATGAATAATGTGAAAGTTAATATTCCACTAGCTTCCCATTTTAAGCTTTCTTCGGTTTTAAGTCCTAGAGATGATGAAGAAAAGCAGTATATGTCTCATGTACCATATGCAAATGCGGTAGGCAACTTAATGTATGCGATGGTATCTACAAGATCTAACATTTCACATGCAGTTGGAGTTGTCAGTAGGTTCATGGCAAATCCAGGTAAAGAACATTGGCAAGCAGTGAAATGGGTGCTTCGATATCTAAGAGGCACATGTGACCATTGCATCATCTTTAGTGGTAGTGAAGGATCAGTTTGCGGATATGTAGATGCTGATTATGCAGGTGATTTGGACAAAAGAAGATCTACTACAGGTTATGTCTTTACTCTTGCAGGTGGAGCAATTATTTGGATGTCAAAGCTTCAAGAAACAGTTGCATTGTCCACTACCGAAGCAGAATATATAGCTGCTTCAGATGTCAATAAAGAAGCAATCCGGTTAAATGGTTTGCTTGATGAGATTGGAAGGACGTAGGAGAAAGTGAATGTACTTTGTGACAATCAAAGTGCTATTCACTTGGCTACAAGTCTTGCTTATCATAGCAGAACCAAGCACATTGATGTAAGGTATCATTTTCTGAGACATGTAATCGATGGCGGAAAAGTAGCTCTTCGAAAGGTCCATACGCGAGAGAATTGTGCAAACATATTCACAAAGCCAGTTACAGTAGAGAAGCTGCGACAGTGTTTAGCTTCTCTTGGCTTGCAAAAAAGATGATGAATGGGCATGGGCAAGGGATTAGGAAAATTGTTGTCAAAGTGGAGTTTGTTGGAAGTTTGACAACAAATTATGTAAATATGAGTAATAATTGTATCAGTTACTACTAGTTAGTTTTATATCGAAACAATAGTTATGTAATGGAGGAGGCTTGTATAAAACTAGTGAATGCCTGAGAAATGTAAGTGTGGAGAATCATTGTTGAATTAGTAGAGATTCCAATCCCTTGCCCCGTGGATGTTTCCTTGACACTTGTCAAGGTTTTACCACGTAAATCCTATGTTTTTATTTGTGTGTTTGGTTTCAGTTTTCAGGTCAGTTATGAATCTTTCTTGGTCTATGTGTAACTAAATCTTTGTTTCTTCCCTCATTTCCCCAATTATCACAACAAAATCTACATATGCAGTGTGGGTGGTGTGGATTTGCATTCAATGGTCACGGAGCTGAAGTGCCAAAGTAATTTTTGATAAATAATTTTTTAATAATTTATATTGCTACTATGATACATCAATATGGCCATTGATTTGAAAGACTTTTTTGGATTCTATCAGTGTAATCACATAAATCTTCATATGCAGCGTGGGTGTGGTGTGGATTTGCATTCAATGGTCACGGAGCTGAATTGCCAAAGCAATTTTTGATAAATAATTTTTTAATTATTTATATGGCTAATTATGTTTTATAAATTATTTAATAAATTAAAAAATAAATTGAAGAAACTGATAAACAATTCACATACTTTCTATATTATTTGTTGGAAATCATGTATTAAACAAAAAAAAACTCCTAAATTATCTAATAAATATTGAAATAAATTAAAAATTTGAAATTCCTCATCCCAATTTCAAGATAGACCATGCCTTCCCTAGTTAAAACTCAAATCTGTTGGACTATTTAAGACCATTTTTGATGCTTTCTCCTCTGTGCCAGACGGGTTTTCTGTGGTAGAATTGCGGGGAGGGGGTATCCTGGAATTTGTAGTGAGGAGCTCCGCGACACTTCGGTCTCCCTGAGGCATTTTGGCTGAGTTTGGTGCCTTATTTTCTGAGGCTGTTTGGTCCTTGTCTATCATAGAGGCAGTTGGACGAACTCTTTGAGACAGTGCGGGCTGAGGCAGGACTGGTGGTCTCTTCCCTTGGGACTGTTCGGTCCTTGCCTTGAGGCCAAGATGAGGTAATTAGTCTATCTTCGGGGCAGCGTTGGACGAACTCTTTGAGACAGTGGGGACTGAGGCAGGACTGGTGCTCTTTCGTTGGGGCTGTTCGGTCCTTGTCCAGTGGCCAAGCTGAGGCAATGTGGCTACCTCCCAAGGCAGCGTGGGTGACTTTCTGAAGGTAGTTCGGGCCGAACTAATGTAAGGCTGCTCGAAGCACATTTGAGGTAATTGGTCAATCTCTGTGGCAGCTCGACCACATTTCTGAAGCAGCTCGTGTATTGCTGAGGGTAAAATTTGGTAGAATCTTTCCTGAGAGTGCGGTGAAGCAAGAATGCATATGTGGACTTGCCACAGAAGTAATTCCAAGCTACAGTACTCCAGACAATGAATTAAGCAAATTAGCCCTAGGCTCTGTAGGCTCTAGTGGAATACAATTAAGCTAGTAACTTTTGATTTATTTAGTCGGCAGTATTGCAAAGTATTGGTTGAGCAGATTTTTGTTATTGAAAAATCAATTCTGTGCATTGTGGAATTGAGTAATATCACATTACTGTTGACTGGATTACTATTGCATTGAATAAATTGTATTTTATGAAGTGATGCCTGTTATTGTGTGAATGCATGAACATCCATTGAATTTCTAATGGAAACCCTAGATGGAATAAGAAACATAGGAATAAAAATTACCCTAGGACATCACAAGATGATATTGCTGATAAATGTAATCTGAACAATATTGATGTGAAAAATAACTTACAAATTATGACTGAAGGGGGAGAAATATATATTCTTTGCTTTATGACTTCCTCCTCGATGGTATGGATTTTTAGGGGCTTGCTGCTTTTGAAGCCCTAGGGGTAACGAGCTTGTTATATCTAGCCAGGAGAAGGGGTAAAATTAAAGGCATCCATGTGAGCAGAATTCAGAATGGGTCTATATAACAATGGCTTTTTGCTCTCTGTCATTTTGGTAGTATGCTTCAGCCTTAGCTTTGTATAGATATATCTTTTTCGCGAGTTCATTTTGTTTCATAGTTTGAACAGATTGTACGGTACGGTTAGACACTTGTAATGTAGCTCAAAATCTCTATTGTTAAAACAGTTAATATCAAACATGTAAATATGCAAAATAGCTCAAAATCTCTATTGTTAAAAGTTAAAACAGTTGATATCAAACATGTAAATATGCAAAAGACATGCTTTTTTCTATTACTGGATGGCCATAAATAGGGGATAGGATGAAATCTGCCCTTCAGTCCTTTGAGATGATTATGATGGGAACTTTATGGCAATTTGGAATCTCATTTTTTTTTTCTTCGCATTAAAGATAATAAAATTTAACAGCTTTTATTTGCTCAAAAAGATAGGATTAATGTATACTTTCAGACGTTGTATGTTTCTGCATGGGAGAAGAAAAGGATAAGGCCATAAACATATGGGATGGATGTGACTGGGAAGGAATTCAAAGCAAGTGTCTTGCAGAGGTGAACAATAAAAGTTCCATAGGATTACATCAGAGACGGGCAAAGTTTGCAGGAGAAAAACCTTGGTGGTGTAGGTTCCGCCAAACTGGCAACTTTTGTATATGTATTCCACCATTCATTTGTAAAATGTATGAAGCTTTAAACATTACGTTCCGTTCATTAATTTACTCAGATTTGTATATTCTTGAACTCTGCAAATTTGTGAACCTTGTTTGTGACCGTTTTTGAATGATAATTTAGGTGCATGGAGTTAGATGGTTAGATAGTTCAGACCTCTTTGGATAAAGTTTTCGATATTTTGCATAAAGAGTTTGAGTTTTTTTAAGTTGTTGGCTGGAGAAGCATATTGGAAACAACATCGTGGAAAAGTGAAAATGAGTTTTTTCAATTCGAAAGAAATTGTGTATTTTTAATTAAGAATTTATATTCACTAGTAAAATGTTTTTAAACTCGAAGGTAAGAAGTTTTAGTAGTCATGTATAATACTTAACATTTAGAATATATTGCAGGCAACTCTCAACATTAGGAATTTGTAAATAGTCATCTGGCGTTTAAGATTGTATTGCAGGCATCTCTATTGCTGAGGGAGTTGATTGCTTTTGCCTTCACATAGCAAGTTTAAATCTTAATAGGGCTAAAAGAAATCTTTCATCTCTACGTTTTGAGAAACTTTATATTCCAAATAAGCATGATGCCATTGCTAAGTTCTTTTGGAAACATAACAAACCTGCAGCGTATTAACTTCTCGAAGTCCAAGTCCTTGACTTTGAGAAAGCTGCTTCTTTGAAATTTCTGGAACCCGAAGTCCAAGTCCTTGACTTTGAAAAAGCTGCCTCTTTGATTTTTTTTGGAACTCCAAGTCAAAGTCGTTGACTTTGAGAGAAAGCTGCCTCTTTGAATATTTTGGAACTCCAAGTCCAAGTCCTTGACTTTGAGAAAGCTGCGTCCTTGAATTTTTTGGAACTCCAAGTCCAAGTCCCTGACTTTGAGAAAGCTGCCTCCTTGAATTTGTTGTAAATGCTGCCCCGTTTTTCTTGTGATTTAACTAGGAATTTTCACTTTGATTGTTTCAATTTCAAATATTTATCAACCACGGTTGGACGTGTTCTCTAAATATGCTATGTTTTCGCTTAGAAAATAATAAAAATTTCGGCATTTGAGAAAATCTAGTGGAAATTTTTGAAATTACAAGTTATAGCTGTCAAGCTTCAGGATTTTGGGTGCTCAGGGGTTTTTGATAGTGCTGAATCCATTTTCGCCATAAAAAAACGATTTAAACACCTCAATTGGATTTCTTTAAAAATTTCTCACCAAAATCCAGCGAAAAATTTGGCATTCCAGCAAAATTTTAGCTTTATTAGACAACACCCTTGATTGGACAATTGAAATAGTGGACAATACCAATAACACAGTATAGAAGAATAGATAATATACCAGTGGTTGTCTCAGGCTCAAGCAATCTTTAAATTTATATCGTTTGTTAGATTGGCAAGGTCAAAGGAAGAAGCTAGGCGTTAGCAGATCTGAGAGGGTTCAGATTGATGTACTCTTCCATGCTTGGATTCAAAACTCGTAGAGCTGAAGAGGTCAGGATTAAATAAATTATTTTTTCCTGAAAGTGTTTGGTCTAACCTTAAACATTTCAACATTAGCGATTGTGACGGATGGATAGAGGTTGAAGAATGGCCAAGAGCATTAATGTTAATGTCACTGAATTAGAATGGTTTTCTTCATTCAAGAAAACAATAGATCTCTGTGGTCTTGCAAAACTTGAGTGCAGAACATCTGCTGGTGATTGTGACGGATGCATAGAGGTTGAAAAATGGTCAAGAGCATTAATGTCACTGAATTAGAATGGTTTTTTTCATTCAAGAAAACAATAGATCTCTGTGGTCTTGCAAAACTTGAGTGCAGAACATCTGCTAGTGATAGTGACGGACGGATGGAGGTTGAAGAATTGTCAAGAGCATTAATGCCTGAATTTGAATGGTTTTCTTCATTCAAGAAAACAATAGATCTTTGTGGTCTTGCAAAGCTTGAGTGCAGAACATCTGCTAGTGTAAAGAGCTAGAGGAGTTGTCAGATGTTCAAATGCTTATTAAAGCTTTGAAGGAGTTTTCCTATATCTTGAATATACTTGTGGTCTGCTTGGTAAAATAAATCGCAAATTAGTAACGCCAGATGTTCAAATGCTTATTAAAGCTTTGAAGGAGTTTTCCTATTTCTTGAATATTTGTGGTATGCTTGGTAAAATAAATTGCAAATTAGTAACACATGCTCAAATTAACAGAAAAAGCTCAAGGGTTTGCTTCTCAAGAGTGATTTTTTTGGTAAATGGAGGATAGTCTACGAACCTATATGGAAATGAAATAATCATGAGACTCATTGCTTTAATGGAATATTTTCAATAACTCTCGTCAAATTTCATGCCAAAAAAAGGAACCAGCGCTGTTTCTGTTTTCATTCTATATCTGATAAATGTTAGAATTATTCAAGTAAATATTTGGTAGTTTGTATAATAGGTGGATGTCCATGTAACAAATGTTATGGTGATGCCAAATTATATATATTTATGTAGTTTAAGAATTTGTTATGGTTGTAAGCTTGATTGTAATATATATATAGGGAGCTTGCGGAGAGAATTAGTTTAATGGTCAAAATAACTTTGAATTATGGAAGTTCCAGTTGTGAGATTTGTTAATGCAACATCGTGTACGTAAGGTATTGAATGACAAGAGGGAGAAATCTGAGTATGATTGATGAGGAATCAGAAGAACTAGATGCAAGAGTTCTTAGCACCATTCGTTTATGTCTACTTGGTAAAATAAACTTGGCACATGCTCAAATTAACAGAAAAAACTCAAGGGTTTGCTTCTCAAGTGTGATTTTTTCTTCTCAAGTGTGATTTTTTTGGTAAAAGGAGGATAGTCTACGAATTTATATGGAAATGAGATAATCATGAGACTTGTTGCTTTAATTGAAGTTTCCAATAATTCTCGTCAAATTTCATGCCAAGAAAAGGAACTAGGAGTTCTCGAGTGCTGGATGGGTGTTGTTTTCAAGTTTCTAGTGAGGACTTGTGATTTGTTGTAAATTGGTGATATTGAGCATTGTTGAGAGTGTGGTGGATAGGAATCGTTGATTTGGGGAGATCAGGTCCACAACCGAAATTCTTATTGGCTAGTGTTATTCTTTCCTCCTGCATTAGAAAAAATTTGAGGTAAAAATGGGCCTCAAGACAAAAATGTACAACCAAACTCAATTTTATATGAACCAATAGGATTCAAGCTGATGATGTCAACCATGGGGGATGATTCACTATTTTTGGAGTGGAGTAAAAAAGTAAAAAATAAAAAACTACTTTTCAACTTTTCTCCTTGCGGTTTTATTCAAATTTCGAGCAGGAGCACTCATTGGATGTAGAATGTAATTCCTCATCCAAAGAGTATCCATATTGCATATTTTTATGGATCCTATTACACGAACAATGATAAATACATGAAAACGTGATTGCAATCATGTTTTTTTTTTTAGTTTATGTATTTCTCATTTTTTGTGTAGCAGGGTCCATTGAAAGTGTGCAACATGGATACTCCTTGGATGAGGAATTAAATTTAGCATCCAACAAGTGTTTTCAATCAAAATTTGAGTAAAACCATAGGAGATATGTTGAAAATATGAGTTGAAAAAATAGTTTTTTTTTTTTTGTTGGTAAATCTTTCTCCTCTAAAATTTGACGATGTAATCTAATCCACTATTATTCCTTAGGAGGCCCATTTTATACTTAATTTCTCTAATGCTTACAACTCCTCTGCAACTCAGGGGGAAAGGGATTGAGAATACCTTGGTGTTGGTTGGGTGGACAACCTAGTGGGTCAACAAATTTTGGTTAAACATGGTGGGAATTGCAGAAGATTGATCGTTGAGCCATGATGAGCAAGGAATGAGGATCTCGACAACTTCCAATTGAATTCTACCTTTTATTAGCTGAACAATAGCTCTTGTATATTTTTTGTTATGGATTATGTAGGAAAATGCTTCACAATTCTTCATTATATTTCATGTATTATTGATTTGTATATTGTTATTGAATTTAATAGTGACAGTGTGTTGAAGTATTGAAGTTATAAAAATTTGAGATGTTTTTATCTATGTTAAAAAATATGAGCAAAAAAATTGGGGTCACATATAGGGGCCCTACACTTGGTATCATAGCCACAAGTTCAACCTCTAGGACCTATAGACCCTCTTACTATGCTAAAATGAATTTTTACAACAAATCAAATTATAAATCTACATGCCTTTGAGGGCATAATGGTAAAATTGCATCTACAGTTCATAATATATGAACAATTATATTGCTACACCATAAATGTGGGAGGTAAAAAAGAAAGTGTTGGAAAATCAAATGCAATGAAGATGATACTTGATTTTCCTTGATAATTACTTGTGAATGTTATTCCACTTCTTATTAATTAGAATGTCTTCTTCATCAAACAATTATACAAACATCTAGTCTTCCAAGATCACAAAGATGCAAGAGACAAAAACTTAGGCTCCAACCCAGGGGAGAACCCCACAAAGGGGAAAACCCAACAATCCTCTTCTTATAGAATCAAGTCAAAATGAGATGCCCAAACCCAAGACCAAAACTGTCAAAAATTCCAATTCAATCTTCCTCTCAGTGTTCTTCAACAAGTCAAAGTCAACGAAAATCAAAGGTGGTCAAACCTTTTGCAAACTGGTCAAATCTTCGACAAACTAGTCAAGTCTTCAACCCTATTGTGGAGGCGGAGTTTTGGTCCTTTGTCTAACAAAAAAAATTCCAAAAATTCACACGTGCGATAGGGATAGAGCAGAAAAAGGCTCGGTCTTCTCTTCTTTTGACTTTCTTATCTCCTCTGAATTCGATTTGTTTTCTTCCTTCTTAGGTGCAGAGATCGAATGATTAGTTGGTTGTTCTTCTTCATTCCAAAGAGGTCGAGTAGCTTCCTTTATATAACTGTCTAGGAGGGTGTAAACCTACCACACAGGTTGACTTAACAGAGAGGGTTGACTTGGATTGTTGATTGACTCTTTTTGACTAAAGTAAAAATCCTATTTATTTTTCTTTCAAATGTCAAATATGACATCACTGAAATACAAAATCCTCTCTTTTTGACTTATTCAGCATGAAGAACATGCCTGAACAAGAATAAAATAATAATAAATACATCAATTATGTTATACTATGAAGATTGACACTAGTTAAATTTTCAACACTCCCTCTTAACTAGGGAGGTATTCATAATGACTCAATAGGTCTATCTCAAGTTGAAATATTCATATAAGAAGGGATCTGGATTGATGAGCATTAATGATGATAATATCAACATAATCAACTTTGTCACAATACCAAGTCGTTGACAAGTATGCTCTATCTCTCCACAAAATCAAAGCACAATGCTGGGAGGCATTCCATAGGACACCACACCGCCTCTCTGAGGCATTTACTCCACCCAGGAATACTGGTGTATGCCCTCCATTGGACTATTCTTTATCCAAGTCCATGTACTTGACTTGGGATGTCAATCCTAATCTGTCATAGTGCATGATTCAAAAATGTCTATCCAAGATGCTTATCCATTCCACCATTCTTTTTATCCATGTCCATGTACTTGACTTAGGGTGTTAATCCTAATCTGTCACAGTACATGACACAATGAGAACCATGTGTCCAACCTTACTCCCTCTCAACTTGAGAGGAAATGTCCATACTCACTCCCTCTTAAACAGGGAGGGTATATCTACAAGCCTAAGCTTGTGTCAGAAGTACTCATACTTCCCTTACATCAGTTACATGTTTTATTGTGGAGATTTGTTGTAGTTTTGTATTTGGCTTCATCAAGCAACCCTCTTATCACTAAGTTTGCCCTACTGCAACTCATTGAACTAGGGCACAATACACTGCTTCCTAACAACCCATTGACACTTTCAATGAATCATTGTACATGAGGTTTTATAGGCACCCTCTAGTTAATGTACTAGCTGGTCCAGAATGTTGTTCCTAGATTTGTCCTCAAAACTCCTCCATAATCTCATCCGGTCCTGCTCCTTGAACCTATACTAAAACATGAACAAAAAGACAAACAAATGCACTTATTGCTCCTTATCCAACTCGGTTGCCTGAGGTATGCTAGGACTCCTTTAGGTTTGTCTTAGCTTGAGAAATATGCTCTTGTTGGATGGTTAACTTGACCTATTCATACTGTTTTCTCCTTCATTTCAGATTCTCCAATTCCTATATTTGTTGTCAAGATCTAAATGGTCTTTGTCATCAACCAACTTCTCTTTAATATGCAACTGATATTTGTTGAAATTTGTAACTAGGTATGGTCTTCATAATATTTTATGTACTCTTTATTTTATGTATTTGATGTAAAAAGAAAAAGAAAAAATATTATTATTATTTTTATAGCATGGGTTTCATGCTCAAGTTTAATTTGTTCCAAGTCAAAACATCCATTATGTGCTTCTAGGTTTGTCATAGAGTCAGAAAGTCAAAAGAGTCATTATCACATGTATTAGACCCTATTGGGCATTTTGTAACCAGTCAAAAGAATTTATTTTGAGTCAAAAGTGTCAAAATACCCCTCCAAGACCAAGTCAACATACTAGTGAAGAAGTCAATCTAATTAGGGTTATTCATCCTCCTTGGAAGGCTATATATAAGAAACCATTCCACCTCATTTGGATATTCATTCACTCATTCGATCAAGGAACCAAGAAGACAAGCGAAGGACTACCAGGAAGAAGGAAGACAAGAATTCCGATTTTCTCTCTTGCTATCTCTCACACATGTGAAATAGGCTAGGGTTTTTGCAACTACAAGGTTGAAGTTTATCAAGAAGCAAAGAAGTGATGAAATCCAAATAAAGAAGGACCTACGAGCCTTTGAAGAAGAAGAAACCCAAGCGAAGGAAGGATGAAGCCTTAAAAAGCCCTAATTCATCCACACGTGCAAAGTTGCAGGGGGCCAAAAATTTCGGATTTGTAGTGAGGGCTTAAGTTTGTCGCCGAGAGTCGAAAATGTGCATTTGAAAGAGATTTGACTTGGTAAGAAGAAGCACATCCTTAAGCAAGTTTGATTTGATCTTGGTCTAAAGGTCTTAAAATTTGTCATTTGAAGAATCTATAAGAAGAGGAGATTTTTGTGGGTTTTCCTCTCTAGGAGAGGTTTTGGCCCTGGTTAGTAGCCTACATCTTGTGTTCTTGTGTACTATTGATCTTTATGTCTTGGTATTTGTTTGACGATAAGAACAACATAATAATAAGAGAATAATAAGCTAATAATAAGGAAAAGTAAAAGAAGATCACAAGCAATATGAAATCAAAGAGAAATCACTTCAATTGTATCTCTATTGATTTCTCAACATGGTATCAGAGTTAAGGTTGACAAAGGGCATAATGAAGATCACTACATCCTTGAAGAAGTTATTGAAGCAGTTTTCTATGATGACAAAACTTCTCAAGCAAGGCATCAAAGCATTTGCAGATTTCTTATTGTCTATCAAGAACTATATGACGAAGACCTTCACTACAAAGGATTTGAATGAAGGACTATTCTCAACGCTTATAGGTACTTTTGAAGATGACAACATATGGGTAATTGACAGTGGAGCGTTTAGACATATCACTGGTGAACATGGACAACTAAAGACCCTATCAAAAGGAATATCTTTTCATTTAGTCGTGCTTGGAGATAAAAAGAGCTATGCAGTAAGAGGAATTGTATCAACCACGTTGGAGATAGAATGGAGGAAACATACATCTCAAAAACATCATATATGTCCCATGTTTGAAGAAAAAATTACTTTCCATTTATTGTCTAGAAGATAAAGGAGATAGAATTGCTCTTGTTGATGGAAAATTTATGGTATGGGGTGAGGACACTAGCATTAATAATGCAAAAATTATTGGAATTTGTGGGGGTAGAGTCTAAAGATTACTTACACCTCTCTCTCAAGCCTTGGTTCACCTTGAAATCAGTGCATGTGAACTTTGGCATAGAAAGTTTGGACACCTTCATTACAAAATCTTACCGTCTTTAAACTTAATGGTGAATGACATCCCTAAGCTAGTGGTTGTAGCTTGTCTATGATTGGGTGGGGAGTTAGAGTCCCACTCTCAGTTGGAACATTTCTGCATTGCTTAAGGTAAGTGCTATTATGCTTGTTATTCACAATAAAATATTTTTGCATTCTTGGTTGAGAAAGTGTTATTACTGTAGGAGGTATGTCCGTAGGAGTGACTATTGTGTTGTGTTAATGCTTGAAGGTGCTAGAATAACATGTAAAGAATATTGACTATATTAAAATAATGTTTAGCATGGGCATTTTTCTTTATTGTAATATGATGACTACAGGGATTTCAATCTTGCATTAGCGTTGTTGATGTTTCAATGGGGTGAAATTGAGGATTCCTCCTCTTTTATCTTTGTTGACCTGTAACTTTGCATGGTGGTCTCCTCAATGTCTTCAGTATTGTATACCTTGGTTCTGGGTTTCTATTTTTGGGTTTATAATTCCATGCTAACAAGAGTTCAAACTAGAGTGGACCTTGCATTTGGTGCTATGGATGGCGCTATTTCATGAGCTTGAATAACTTGATTCTATATTCTTTTGTACTTTGCACCAAGTTGCATCCCTACTTTATACGTATCGTTGTTGAATCCCTCAAGGCTAGATGTTATATTCTATCTGTCGTCTGTGTTAAAATAACGTGGTAAATCTTTGTTTTGAATGGCTATTTATAGTCGTGGTGTTCAATTGGACTTGTACTCTATTAGGGTGAATATAT
>APFE030173319.1:0-10247 GCA_000404065.3 Pinus taeda | reverse complement strand
TTGCTGGGCCCACCATGCTCATGACGGAAATATTGGTTAATTTGGCTGACAAAAAGTATTAAACTTAGAAAAAAAGATCTACTTCGTTAAACTAATTTAATATGAGAATTTTCAAGGAAAAAAGTTTAACTGACTTTTCAATTGGGAGAATTCTTCGTTGAATATGTTGTTGATAACAATGTAGCTGCTCCACAAATTTGCTCCAAGTCTTTCAACGAACCTCAGAAAACCTTGATATAATGTGAGTAATAGTGATAATGGAATATAGTATATGGGTGAAATTACGAATATGTTTTACCGTACGGTGAATTCGGGATTAATTAGTTTTAAAAAATTTTAACATGTTAATTTTTTTATGGTGATAAATGAAAATATGATAAAGCGAATATTATGGAATTGTTTTACAGCGGGGTGAATGTGGGATTAATTTGTTTCAGAATGTATTATAAAAATTAAAAAAACATTCAATTGTTTAGTAAATATTATATACTTTGACTATTAAAATAATTTAGGTAGAAGTTGTAGTTTACAATTTTAACTTTAATGATTTATTTCATAAAAAAGCTTAGTTTACATTTTCGTTAAATTATAGAATAAAATAATGAAGAGAAATAAATCTCACAATCTTTTAGGAGGGAAATATTTTCGTGAAATTTTTTGGGGGGGAATTTTTGGAGGTAAAATTCCATTCTCTAAGCTATATAATATTTTTAGGAGACTCTCCATTTGTATCATTCAACATCTTCTATTTGAAAAGGATGGATTGTCTTGATAGTGAAGTTTCGATTTATACAGCATCAACATCTTTATCGCGTATCAACTCTATTCATATGGATGAATATAGTGGGAATTCTTCCACCATGAATAGAAAGTCAATTCTTCCACTTAGTCCTGATCCTAAGGACTATGAAAGTAGCACTGATGAAAGAGAGGATGGATAATTTCAAATAAATAGAGTCACAGATTCCACTTAGTCTGAATTCAAAGGACTATGAAAGCAGTAGTGATGATGAGTTTGATGACAAATTTCAAAAGAATGGAGTTTCATGGTGTCCACTTAGTCCTAATTCTAAGGACTATGAAAGCATCGGTGATAAAGAGCATGATGGTGAAGTTCAAAAGAATGGAGTGTCATGGTGTCCACTCAGTCCTAATTCTAAGGACTATGAGAGCAACAGTGTTGAAGAGCATGATGACGAATTTCAAAAGAATGGATTGTCATGGTGTCCACTTAGTCCTAATTCTAAGGACTATGAGATCAACAATGATGAAGAGCATGATAACGAATTTGAAAAGAATGGAGTGTCAAAGTGTCCACTTAGTCCTAATTCTAAGGACTATGAGAGCAGCAGTGATGAAGAGCATGATGATGAATTTCAAAAGTATGGAGTGTCACGATGTCCAGTTAGTCCTAATTCTAAGGACTATGAGAGTAGCTTTGATGAAGAGCGGGATGATGAATTTCAAAAGTATGGAGTGTCATAGTGTCTATTTAGTCGTAATTCTAAGGACTATGACAGCAGCAGTGATGAAGAGCGAGATGATGAATTTCAAAAGAATGGAGTGTCACGGTATCCAATTAGTCCTAATTCTAAGGACCACGAGAGTAACAGTGATGAAGAGCGTGATGATGAATTTCAAAAGAATGGAGTGTCACAATGTCCTCTTAGTCCTAATTCTAATGATTATGAGAGCAACAGTGATGAAGGACAGGATGATGCACTTAGTCCTAATTCTAATGAGTATAAAGGTAGCAGTGATGAAGGACAGGATGATGCACTTAGTCATAATTCTATGGACTATGAGAGCAGCGTTGAAAATGCACATGAAGAAGAATATCCAATAAACATCGAGTCAAATTTTTCATTGAGTCCAATTTCTAAGGACTATGACAGTAGCACTGAAGAAGGGGAAGATGAAGAATATCCTCCAAGTCAGTATTTGAAAAGCACAACTGATCATAGTGTGGATAACATTCCTCTTAATGATGATGAAAATCCTTATACAAATGATGGTCAAATGATGGAGATGTTGCCAAGAAATATTTTATCGAGGAGTAGGAGCAAACCTTTTCGTATCAGTGCAAGATGTTCTAGTTATACAAAGGGTAGAGTATAATATTTGACGAGAAGAGGTTCTATCAGTGCACTCATTTCAATGAATGTTGCCAAAAAGATTGCTTGAAACATATGGATTTCAAATTTCCATTAGAGAGCAAGAAGAGATATTTGTCAATGAATAAAAGCATGCAAAATTCATATTTAGTTGGCTGCATGCAATCTACATTGTCAGGTTATGATTATCATATTAGGACTTTATTTATCTGTAGAAAAGCTTTCAAAATGTTTCATTCGATTGGGAATTTTCGTCTCTCGAGAAATCAAGAAAATTTGGAAAAAGATCCTACATTTTATTCTGAAGTACGTCATAAAAGACAGTTTGGGCCATTATCAAATACTGCAATATTATGGATGAAAGATTTATTTTCAAAGCATGGAGAGTGTATGCCAAATAGAGAGACAATACATATTCCACATAATTTTTCAAGACAAGAAATCTACAACTTATATAAAGAATATGCAGAAGGCGCTGAGGGACATGGCCGGTTTATTACATATCAATATTTTGTGAAGGTATGGAATAAAGAATTCAACAATGTCCGTATTTCTAAGAAGACAAGGATGGGGATTTGCAGTACATGTGCTTATCTTAAATACAAAAAGGACAAATGTGAAGGGTCAGAAAGAGGTAGGCATTCATAACTTTAACTTTTAAAATTGTATATTCATAAAGTATGAAAACATATTTCTTAATGGCTTTTTTTTATGTTGTGTACATTCAATTGTCAAAGAACTTTAGGAGCATCGCGAACAACAAACAAATGAAAGGAAAAAGTTGCACAAGCATCGAAAGAAGTGTTATGATAATTCAAATAAATATTTGAGTTTGATAATTGATGGTATGAACCAAAAGAAAACAATTTTACCACATTTTGTTCGCACACCCAAAAATTTACAAGAGGAATGTTTTATTCAGTATCACTTGGTCAGTTGTATGGCCTTCAATGGGAAAATGTTGCCAAAGGTGTACTTCACAGCTCCAAATATTCATAATGTTGCAAATCTGACCATAACCATAATTCATGATGTGCTTTCTCATTGGTCTGGTAATCTCCCTGAAGTTTTGTATCTACAATTGGAAAACACTTGCAGTGAAAACAAAATCAGGTTGTTTTTGAATATCTAAACATGCTTGTTGAATTGAGAAATTTTCAGAAGGTAAATGTTGGTTTCCTTCTTGTTGGGCACACTCATGACCATATTGATTAGATGTTCAATCTTTTTTTAGTCACATTGAGGAGGAAGGAAGTTGGGAGCTTGCCATCATTAATTGAATGTATTAAGAAATTATACACGCCAAAGCCTACTTTTGATGTGTTGGAAGACATTGTTCACATGCAAAGGTTTATTATGCGATCATATTGTGAGGAGAAATGCATTGAACAACTTAATGACATTAGCTTTCAACATCAATTTCGTATCAAAAAAATTGATGGGAAAACACTAATATGGGGTAAGAAGTATTCAACTACTGCAGAATGGGCACCATCATCAGGTTTGCAATTTTTGAAATTCATTCCAGATCATTCGATGTTTGCATCAAAAATATTGTTATTACAATCAGTGGGTGAAGTTCATAATGCACACAGACAAAATAGAGATATAAATTATTCTAATTGCCTAGAAGAAATTAAAAAATGTATTAGATATACATATGAGTACTTTGACATTGCTGATTCAGTTTGGTGGGAGTCATTTTTCAATAATCAAAATGATATCATTTCAACAACAACAAATGAAGATATACCTTTGAAAAATCCATTTATTTGGCCACAAAATGTGTCAAATGCACATGAAGAAATAAACATTGTTGAACAACAACAATCTCAACATATTACTAATTCTTCACAGGCAGAGGAAAGAGAGATGCATATTGGTTCCAAAAGATCTTGTGCATAACGTGAAGCCTTGGAAGACCTTTACAAGGGTTTAGTACAGGATATTAAGGAGGATTGCATGATCACAATGCTAGTAGATGGAGATCCCAATGGCTATCCATTTTGGGTCGCTAAATTTATAAAGGTCT
The DNA here is from genome assembly GCA_000404065.3 of Pinus taeda. Lineage (NCBI taxonomy): Eukaryota > Viridiplantae > Streptophyta > Pinopsida > Pinales > Pinaceae > Pinus > Pinus taeda. The sequence goes on along the minus strand of APFE030173319.1, from coordinate 6,101 downwards.
TTACAGAAAATGAGGATGTTACAAGTGTTGAAGTACATTGGTATGCCACAAATACACACCCATTCAATGGTGTGTATAACCTAGAGATGGTAGTTGACAAAAAAATGATGGAAAGAGAAAAGGAAGAGGTATGAATATAAATCGTCGCTGCATAGACATATTGAAATTGGAGGATGTTAACATACTTGTTTATGACTTCAATTTAACAAAGAGAGGAAGTCTTCGCTTTAAGACAATAGAGATTCTGAAAAAGTTGTTACCAGAAGGAACAATGTTGAGATGGGAGTCTGCTGAAACTAGTTGTAGATCTAGAAGAATTTTGAAACCTGAAATGATGGGCATGCATGTGGACTCGGATGGGGCACTAGTTGATAAAATGGAAGAATATGGAACATGTTCATCAACATCCAGTCACTCATCGGAAGATGTGAATTCTGATGGTGTGCAAGAAAATATGAGTGATTTTGAATAATTGTTTAAGACAATTTATCTAACTGATGTATGCATTGTATCTAGAAATAAAATTTTTGATTTCCATATGGTGTTAAATGAGAAATTGTGAGTCATTTTTATGTTGTTGGATCATTTTACTAGCATTTTTTTAAAATTTTGAAGATTGACCCTTAAAAAAATCATCGTTCCAGTATAATCACTTTTTCGTTTTCAAGCTGTATTCTGCACAAAAATTTTGTTTTCACTGCCATTTTTAAAACATGTGCAAAATTGTCCTTAAAAAAAAAACCATCATTCCAGTATAGACACTTTTCGTTTTTAGCACTGTTTTGGATGTTTTTTTGGCGTTTTTTGGCCAAAGTTCCCCTTTTGAGTTTATAGTTTCCATTTCAAAGTTTACATTGTTTTGAATAAGAGAACCCTAATGTAGAGGATTGTCTTGAAGGTATGCATGATATTCCCTGTTCTATTTTGAGTAGGCAAAAGGCACCTTCTTTAATCTATTAATATCTTCAACTAGTTGCTCTATTTTGGGCATGGAGAAGGGAACCTAGTGGAGAGTATTCTATTGGATTTATGTGTGTTCTTCTCATTCTACTCTGAGGAGGAGGAGGCAAATTCCTTGAGCTAATCTTACTTTCAACTGCTTTTTCTATTTTTGATCATCTATTATGTATGTTCCCAAGTTCATTACATTAGAGAATAGTAACTGATTGAAATGGGTATCAATTATTCTTTAGTCTTCTCATTCTTGAACCATCTCCATTTTTATTTTGTGAGTCCTTTCATGATATATTATAAAAATAGATTTGCAATCGAGGATTATAGGTCACTCTCATAGTGTTCATGTAACAACCTCGAGTTAAAGTTTTATATAATAAAGGATAATAAATGCAAAATAAGACCAAGGTCATGGGACTCGTATTTATGGCTATGGAAATTGGCAAAGGCAAAGAGGAAATAATTGACATTTATTTATAAAAATAAAGGAAAATAAGAGAAAATGAAGGTGAAGAGACACATATTTTCATGCAAGGGAAATTAAAGGAAAAATGAAGGTAAATGAAGAAAAAAAGACATCAATAATAAAAAGGCATCAGAGAATTAGTTCACAACTTTTTGTCAGTTTTGGTTTCTATCAATTTTGAGAGAGAGAGGGAGAGAGCTCCAAGAGGAGAAAGCAAGTAAGCAAGAAAATGAAAGCAAAGGAAGGAAAGGGACAAGAAAATGAAAGCGAAGGAAAGCAAGGATAAGGTTGGATCAACAACTTTAGCAGGAGGATTTTGCAGGTAACAGGTTGCATATGTGATTTCCTAGCTGAAGTGTGAATGCATGGTACATGCATTTGTTTATTTTATTAATTTGTGTTCATTAGCATGGGTTTTGTTTGGCTTGACACTAGTTTCAATTTTGCCTTACCATTTCTTGGATACCCATGGTGTGATGGCATTTATTATTGGTTGAGCTTTGGATTGCCAAAAGTTTTTGGAACTGGGTGAGGTAGTATCAAGAAAATTCCCAATGGTTTAGGGTGAAGATGGTTTTCTTCGAAAAGCCCTAGACAAGTGGGTGGAGACAGGAAAATTCCTCAAGGTATGGTGAAAAAACTCTGAAGCGTCCAAGCTTGGTTTGGTTTTGTGATATCGGGACCGGTTTAAGTGAGATCATGGTAGCTTGAGGGTGGAGGCAATTTAACCTTTGGAGTCCTTGGTTGCTTATGGTTTGGCTTATCACATGAGATCCCACATTCATGCTTGAAATATGGCGTAGGGGTGATTGGCTAAAAGAAATATTTGGTTCAGCCAATATATGGTTGGGTAGTACGTGGAATTCCCCGACTTCGTTAGCTTTTGCATATGTTAATACGAGCTAGTTTCCTATTATGATATATGAGCACTTGTACTTGTTATTATGTGGATTTGATGGTTGATTTGCCACGGTTAATATTATAGTTATATGTCGGTTATAAGCATGGTTATATGATGAATGCATGGGCTAACAAGTGTTGTTGCAGCTATTTGAGAGGGAATTAGACCTTCTTGGTGATTCTCAGTTGAAGTTTATGCATTCATGATCTGTAGCTTACACATTTACCATATGTTTGACGAAATGTCTATCATGTTCTAGTCAGTCTAGGTCAAGTTCTTGTTTCAAGTTTGAATGTTTGGAATTTTTATCACTTTAATTATGATTTTGTAAAATTACAAGCAGTTCTGGGCAATGGTCTAGAGGCTAGCCTGAAAAAGTGGCTCAAATCTCGGAGCTGCATGCACAAAACTGGTGGATTTAAGTCATAAACGCATGAAAGCATGTTTGTGCATGTGATTGGGAAAGTACAGTTCCAACTCAGAATCTGGTCATCAGATGTTGTGGATTCACTTTTGGGTGCTCTAGTGCTCTTGAGAGGTATCATAAGTTTTTGGATTGTAAGCCCCACTTCCATAAATAAAACTTGGAGGTCAAGTCATGTCATAGTAGCACTCAGTCTCACATTTACCTTGGCAGCTTGTAAAAGTGGTTAAATACAAGGTGGGGCATTATAGAGTGGTATCAGAGCAAGTTTTGTTCTCTTTGGGTGATATCTAATAGTACAAAGTGGTATCAAAGCTTCCAGGTTCAAACACTTGGACTGGATGGGCTATATGTGATTGTTATGCATGCATGCCAGTTGTATGCATTTATTCCAATGGTTATGGTTGTCATGTATATAGTTAGTGTTATAGTTGAGTTATCATGCATGATGTTGATAGGTTGGGAGGTTGATGTCAATATATATATCATGAAAATTTGTACTTATTTGTGCAGATGAGATAAACTCCCCTGAACTTCACTAAGGTATGATTTTGATTATGCTTATATTTGGTTTATCTAACATGGTATGTTTGCAGGAAGAAGAATATCAGGGATGACGAGCAAAATGGTGGACTAGAGTTCATATGACTTTCCTTATAGATCAGTTGAGTAACAAGAAGATGAGTATCCTCCTTATATAGAAGATACACTGAGAAGTGTGAAGGCAGAGATCAAAAGTTGCAAGGAAGATAACATAAGGATAATTCAGTCGCAAGAAATACTTGCTAGAGATCAAGAAAAGCAAGCAGAGGTCAACATAGTGACCATAGCGATCCTTAAGAGCTTATCAGGTTTACAGAGATAGGAACATCCATGGATTAGTCATGGATAGAAGGAAAGGACTAATGGGGCATATGGCAGCAGGTCTTGATCAAGATATAGGTTGGACATGGATGACACAAACATAGGTGGAAAATGGTTGGATACACCTGACAGGAGAGGTAGTGCTTATGGGTTCTATTAGAGTTCTAGTCCATAGAGACATCATTTTCATCACCTCCATCACCCTTATAGGAGGAGTGCGAGGGGATACTTGTCAAATGAGTTCAAGAAAGCCAAGCCTTATTAGTTTGATGGAGAGATGAAGAAACAAGAAGATGTAGAAGCATGAATAGTTAGGATGAAGAAATTTTTCAAATTGCATGATTATATAGAGAATATGAAGGTTAAGATAGTTATTTTTAGTCTCAAAGGAAGCGCAGTAATTTGGTGGGAAAATGTTAAGAATTTCAAAAGCATCAGGACAGAGGAGTTGCATTGGCATGAATTTAAAATAATATCCATGAAAAAGTTCTTGTTTGAGAGATACTATGATGGAAAGGATAAGGAATTATATGAGCTGAAGATGGGATCTATGACAGATGAAGAGTACACGACCAAGTTTCTAGAACTGTTGAGGTATGTGCCTTACCTCAAGGATGAGAAAACGAAGGTTCAAAGGTTGATCGGTGGATTTAATTTAGCGTTCAAATATCGATTGAGATGATTAGTCTTGGTCATTAGAGGAAGTCATCAGGAAATTAAAGCATTGTTATGAGCAGTCAAAGAGTAATTCTGAACCTAAGAATGACTGGAAAGGGAATGAGAATACTAAAGGAAAATGGCCTCAGAAGCGAGAAATACCTCAGGATATAGGTGAGAAAGAGAACGTGGCTCTTTACAAGAAGTTCATTGCAGCTGAGAAGGGACATGGATCTCAATCTGGAGAGCATAATAACAAAGGCACTAGTAGAAAACCATTGCAGTGTTGGATTTCTGGCAAGGGTCATCGTTAGAAGGATTGCCCATTGTGCCAGGGTGACTAATCTCAGATCTAGAGTTTTAAGGAGGCGCAGATAGTTGGGGATGTTGGTCAGAGCATTCCTCGAATCTATGTAACACTTGATAACAGGCACGAAGATCATTAGGAATCCATTATTAAGATGGAAGGTAAGCTTTGAGATTGAGTTGTTTCCATTTTGATTGATCCTGGATCTAATTAGTTATGTTAGTCCAAACCTGGTGGATAAGTGTGGCTTGAATAAATAAGTGCATGCAGAGTCTTGGTTGGTGCAGTTGGCTACGTGAGAGCTTGTGCATTTGAGCTAAATGGTATGCCTACATCAGTGCATCTAAAAGTGCTTCCTTTGGGATCATATAGTATGCTTTTGGGTATGGATTATTTATTTACTCACATAACTAAGTTATATTGTTATGAGAAGACTATTGAGTGTTTGGATGATGATGAAGAAAAGAGAATCTTGCAAGGAAAGAAGAAACTTACATCGATGAGAATGGTTACAATTATGCAAGCTAAGTGTAGTTGCAGAAAAGGGTGTGTATTATTTGCAGTGCATGCTTCAAATGAAAAGAGGAAGGATGTTGAGCATGATGAAGTCTTGAAGAGGTAACATGTTTTGCATCAGATTCAAGATGTGCTTCAAGAAGAGATTTCAAAATTATTGCCTCATAGGAAAGTGGATTTCTCTATTGAGTTGGTATTGAGAGCAGCACCAACATGAGCACTCCAGAGTTAGTTGAGTTGAAGTTGCAGCTTAAAGAAATGCTTGATAAAGGATACATAAGGCCAAGTGTGTCACCGTGGGGTGCACCGGTGTTGTTTTTGAAGAAGAATGATGGTACTCTTAGGTGTTGGAAATAATACTGAGAGGGGGGGTGAATCAGTATTATCACATTAATACAACTTTTTCATTTCCAAACTCTTATTCATATATGCTACTTCCACAACTTCTTATGATTAAGTTAATTGATCTTCAATGAGTGCATTAGAACATTATCAACCATATTATCAGTTAACAGATGCAGTAACATAGAATAGATCATCACACATAAGGCACACACATGAACACCATGATATAAGGTGGAAACCCAATGCGGGAGAAAACCACCTGCTGCAAGTCATCTCAATCTTCTTCTTAATAAGAAAATTCTTTTACAATATTTGTACTGGTGCAGTCTTATACCAGTACGGGAGCTACAACCCCCTTTGCTCTTGTACTAGCCGATCCATTTACTAGTACGCAGGCTGCTACCTGCTACAATGCTCCAAAGATTCCCCTTTGCTTTGTACTAGCTTAAGTACTAGTACGTGGCGCCGGCCTACAATCTTCTCTCCTCTAGGTACCACGTTTCATCAATTTCCATACTGGATACACTGAAGCACAACACATAATCTTAAAGGCCACGTTTCATCCAATTTTCATACTGGATCCATAAACATCAAATGATCATCAAGTACCAGTAAGTCACCCAGATAACCAGATCCACAATAACAGAAAACTAAAACCAGAACACCT
>APFE030173312.1:16434-42898 GCA_000404065.3 Pinus taeda | reverse complement strand
GTATACTCAACAATCCTCCCCTCGAACAAAGGACCATCGAGCCTCCCCTCAAACGATTATCCATCCGTCCACTCTCGACCAACCAGGATTCTCCGCTCCAATGCGTTGGAAGTGCACGCCTTACATGGAACACCATCTGCCTTGAGAGCTTGCTCTATCCCAGGTCAACTCCTCTTCACCGTGTTGGGACCAGGACATGTCCATGAAGAATCCAGAGCACACTGCCTGCCGAGCACATCCACGGATCCCATCGTGATATTACCGGGGCCCACCACCTTCATTCGGCATTCTGAGGATTCATCCACTTGGCTAACTTCGGGGCATGGCTCCGATACCACTTGTAAGGATTCCGGACACCACATATCTCCACAATGATATGATATTGTCCACTTTGGGCCTAAGCCCTCATGGATTTGCTTTTGGGCTTACCCCAAAAGGCCTCATACCAATGGAGATATTTGTCCATCCTTATATACCCATGATCCTCCCCACTTCTAGTCAATGTGGGACTTTGGTCGTATACCCAACAGTCTATACACCAACAATGGAAATGAAACCTTAGTGTCCAAGGGCCCTCTGCACAACCTCGGCCAACAAGTTATCAATTCAAAATTACATTCACGCAAGCATGTAGAATAGATTCTTCTTATATATATCTCAAAACACAGTTACAACAATAAACTAGTGTCACGGCACAGTGAGTTCTTAACAGCAAACTTACATTCAAAAGACTAACTATCATGCATATAGGAACACGTTATTTATAACAAAGGTTACATAACTATTTTTCCTGGAAAACTATGTGAAAAGAGGACATGTGAAAAACAACGTCCATGGATTTAGCATCATGGTCACCGAGATTACGTAATCTTATTGAAAGCGGCTATTGGATCCACATCGTGGTCAGCCTATAGGTGTCAGCGTGCCTACAAAGATCTAGAAACAGTCACAAAAATCTTCACGTGTTTGAAAATGGAGTCCTGTTGCCGTAGGACTCTCCTGTTTGACCATCACTTGACCACCGTTAACCACGGCCTTCTTTGATGAATCTAGTTGGACCAATGGGACCGACCCATGTCCAGGTCATTTCCAACTTGCCTATGTGGCTTGCTTTACCTCGTGACACCCACAACCTGTAATTTAACAAAAAGGGCTACGGAAAGTTGGACCAGCTGTGGAAAGTGACAAGATTCTGCAGCTCATAAGAAAAAATCTAGTTCAAACAGCAACACAAAGACATAGTCAAGAATCCACTTTAAATGCTCTTTTATGACTAATATGCAATGATGTTGATAGCTTAGGAGGTCCAAGTGAATGGAAAAAATCTAGAAAAATGTGTAGGAAAGATGCAAGTTCGGGGCTCAACATACCCCCACTGTGAAGGTGTTGCATGTCCCCATGCAACCAAAATTTTGACTATCCCCCCTTTAAATCATATGCTCTGAGACTTCTGCCAGTACATCCAGCCCTCTTCTTCTCTTTCTTGGTGGTGCTAACATCCTGGGCTTCCTCATCAAGCATCTGAATTTGAGATTGATCAGTGCTCTACTTATCTTCCTGCACTTTTTCTTCAATTTCCTGTTCTTTTTTTGCCATAGCCCGAGATGTAGCATGGTATTGTCATGAATGATCTTATCCAAACTGCTTTGCTCCTTTAATGCTTCATTTTCATGTTTAATGTGTCTATTTAGGACCTCTAACTCAAAAATTTCCTATTTCAATGATTGGATTTGAGTGTCCTATGCTGGATGAGGCTGGATGGATGAAGTGCTTAGGCCTTCGGCTCTCTTTTCCAAGGATTCTATATAATCGCACATCTCTTGCTGATTTTGGTCTATCTCGGGTGAAGTTTTCCTTGGGCTGACCCCAAGGTCCTGTTGAGGAGGACTGATTTCAAAGTCTGGCCGAGAAGGACTTATGTCAACATATGGAGGACTAGTTTCAATGTTTGGCTGAGAATGAGGTGGGCTACGGCCAGCTGAAGGTTGTTATGGTGTTCCTCCTCCCAAGTCAATAAAATGGGGTCCTTTTGTTTGTGCTTTCCTCCACTTTCCTCTAAGCCTGGTGCTTCTTCTTAAATGTTGTGGGCTAGTGCCTTCTTCCTCAATACTCTATTTTTTCTTTTTCTTTCTTCCTGGCTACAGCTGATTGTCCTTGAAGATGAGTTAGCCTTTCAGACAGTGTTTGGTGGTCCTCTTCTAAGGAAGGTTCTAGTGATTGGTAGACATCCTCTATGTTTCTTTTCCCTTTCAATTTTCTTTTCTTTTTATCCTTGGTTCTTTCCAGCCCCTCTTCTTGATTAACTTCTTTGGTTCTGCTAATAGGAGGTCTTGAATTCTCACACTAGTTTCCTTTTTCCTACTCTTTCTTGTTGTACTGCTCTCAGGAATTTCAGGTGGATCTTGAAAATAGTTTCTCACCAAAAACCGTTCCCAGGTATCCCTCTTTTTCTTCAACTGGTCTTCAATTAAAATTTTCACCAGCCCGTGATGATACAAGTGGGGTTCTATGTCCTCTATATTATTTTGGACAGTTGTGCACATCTTTTTCAAGCTCAGTAATATAAAGTAAGGCAGATTTAGGGTTTGATTCTCTAAAACGTTCATCAACAGTTGAGTATGATACATATACATTGCTCCAAAACGGCCTTCACACGTAATGAACTTTTGAATAATCAATAATAAACTGGCCCACTTCTCTTTTAAAGCATGAACAGGAATTCCTCGTTTAAATATAGTTACATCCATACCTAGATTGTGTAGGATAACCCTCCAAGCCTTCTCGTCAAAGCTCTTGTTCTTGAACCAGTGTTCTCTCTCCTGAGGGAGTTTTGTAGTGGCTGCTATGGATGCCTTGGTAACTGTAAACTTGAGGTCCCCAATTTCCACCTCCAAGTCGTTAAAAGACCTCGCAAAAGCTTTTGTAATCTCCTTATTATAGCCTCTGAACTTTTGAATAAACCAAAGCCATCGTGCCTTTTTCAATATGTTCTTTACTTGCGGGTATCCCTCCATAAAATTGGGCCCTTCCGGTTCTGCCCTCAACAACAGACCCATTCTTTCCTTCTGTTCTTTAAAATTCATTTGCATGTGAAGGGTTTATCGGAGGTGAGACGGCTGGATTAGCGGGAGTGAACAAGGTTTATGGAGAAAACTAGTGACTGTAAGCGGAAAACAAAGGACAGACAACCGAGGTGAATTCACGGAATAGAGCGGAGACTTATGTGAACGAGGTGGTAATGTAGTCGTGGCTTCAATACAATAGTAGGGGAGTGAAGTGAACCCGGAAATTTTTTTTAAATGGACGGTTGTGGAGTAGACATAAACACATTCATGAAATGGCTGCGGAATTTATGCGGTGGAGGAGAGCCATAGTCAAATCAGCCACGTCCCATAATTACAGGTGGAGTGTGGAAATGCGTCCAAACACGAGTTAAATGCTAGGATTAATCATGAGGCCGTTGGAAAAATAAATGTATGGTTCATGGAGGAATGTCGTGGAATGGTTATGGAGGCTATCACGCCAATCATTGCATATAGTGGAGCTTGTGATTTAATAACTATGCAAAAATTTGCTTTAAATGTTATTTGAAATAAATTTCTACTCATACCTTGGAATTTTTGCCACTTGTTGTCCATTAACCTTTGATCAAGTGCCCCTTGTTGATGCCTTTAGGTGCCCCATGTCTTCATAATATGTCCTCGGTCATACCTACATTTGATTTTTATTATTTTTTTGCCTATTATCTAACTGCTAATGTTGAATGACAGGGTGCTAGCTACGGAAACAAAACTAGCTGCGGAATCAGTTTGCAGCTACGGAAACTGGATTCAGCTGCAGAAACTGACTCAACGATCATTTGACTGAATGAGATGGATGAATGATGTCTGAATGAATAAAAATGGTCATAAAAACTTTTATTGATGGAATGAAATGAAATGGAGTGGGATGAAATGAAGTGGAGTGGAATGAAAATGGAGTGGAGTGAAATGAAAATGAAGTGGAGTGGGATGAAAATGAGAAAGAGAGAGTTTTTTTTTTTTTTTTTGGAAAATATAGGGCGTCAGGAGTTCCTGATTTCGCCTGTATTTTCTGTATAAGGACTGGCCATCATTGATTTGTTTTTAGCCTTATACAAAATTTTAATTATTATTATTATTATTTTTTTTTGTTAGAACAGAAAAGAACAAAGGCTAGGCTGGTGGAGAAGAAGGATTCTTCTTCACCAGCCTAATTCTAGAACTATCTTGAAAGATTTTGACAAATTCCTCTTTTGAGAGTGGCTTATGATAGATCTTTAATCAGTGACCATTCCCAATAAGAGGAGTTTGATGTTCATCAATGGTTTTGATTCTTACTGCTCCATTGCTAAAGACTTTATCAATCTCATATGGCCCAAGCCAATGAGTCTGAAATTTACCTTTGAAGTCTTTAAACGTGGAATCAAATGGCAATTCCTAGTCTCCTTCTTGAAACTTTTTCTCTTTGATGTATTTTTCATGCCACTTAGCTCTTTGATATTGAACTAGATCAGTTCTTAGGATTGCCTCTTGTATGATCTCATCTAGCTCATTCAACTGCTCCATTCTATGATTTTGGGCTTCTGATAGATCCATCCCCAACTGAACTACCATCTTGAAGGTTTTGACTTGGAACTCAATGGGGAGCAGGACTTCTTTCCCATAAACAAGTTCATAGGGAGAATGTCCTGTTGTATTTCTCCATGTAGTTCTGTAGGCCCACAAGGCTTCAGGAAGCCTTTTTGCCCAATCCCTTCTGTGTAGATGAACAATTTTGGTGATGATGTTTTCGAGAACTTTGTTTGTAGACTCCACTTGACCATTTTCTTGCGGATGTTAAGGAGTAGATCTTCTGTGCTTGATTTTGTATTCTTCCATCAGCTTCTCCACTAGGTTGGATGTGAATTGGCTTCCCTGATTTGTCACAATTTCTCTTGGAACACCAAAGCGAGTAAAAATATCCTCATAAAGAAAACTAACAACTGAATTTTCAGTAGCAGAAACTAACGCTTTGGCTTCTACCCATTGAGTGACATAATCAGTATATACCAATATATACTTCTTTTGTTTAGATGGTGGATTAATAGGTCCAATGAAATCTAAGGCCCATTTTTCAAAGGGTTCAATGAGTACCTGTGGTTGCAATGGCATTTCATTTGAAAGGATAGGTTTCCCTACTCTTTGGCAGCTGTCACACCTTTTGACATATTGTTTTGTATCTTTGAAGAGGGATGGCCAAAAATATTCTAAAGAGAGGATTTTATAGGCTGTCCTTTTGTCAGCAAAGTGTCCACCACATGGTTCATCATGACATGCCTTGAGAATATCAGGCATTTCATCTTCCCTAACACATCTTCTGATCACAAGATCTGGCCCTGTTTTAAACAACTCGTTAGAAATCCATGAATATTTTGAACTCTCCTGAATAATATTTCTTCTTTGACTAGGAAATAAATGTGGAGGTAGTTTCCCTATAACCAAATAGTTAGCAATATCTGCATACCAAGAGGTCTTAGTAGTTATTGAAAATAAATATTCATCATGAAATTTATCCTCTACATGAGAATCTTCTTTAGTATTCTGAATCTTAGACAAGAAATCAGCTATTGTATTTTGTTTTCCTGGTCTATCCAACACAGTAATATTGAATTCCTGTAAAAGTAGGAGCCACCTTGTAACTCTGCCATTAGTAACAGGTTTGTTCATTAGATATCTAATCGCAAAATGATCTGTATGAATAAAAGTTTCATACTCTGTTATATAATGTCTGAACTTATTGATTGCATGAACAACAGCTAAGAACTCTTTTTCAGTCACAGTATAATTCAACTCAGTGGGAGTCAAATTTTTAATAGTATAGTAAATGGCATAAGGGACTAAATATTTTTGACCCAACACAGCTCCTAGCATTGTATCTGAAGCATCTATAGAAATATGGAAAGGGAGCTTCCAGTTTGGTCCTCTCAAGATAGGCGCTTCAGATATTCTTGTCTTCAAAGTTTCAAATGTTGATTGACAATCGAGATCCTATTTGAATTCACAGTCTTTTGTAAGCAGTTTGAAGAGTGGCGATGCTATTTTAGTGAAGTTTTCTATAAATCTTCTATAGTATCCAGTAAATCCTAGAAAACTTCTAACATCTCTTTGACAATTTGGAATAGGCAATTTGGAGATGACTTCAACTTTTGACCTATCAACTTTAATCCCATCCCCTGAATATGATGTCCCAAAACAATACCTTCAGTAAACATCATAAAGCATTTTTCATGGCTTAATGAAAGGTTTGTTTCTTTACATCTTACAAGGACTTTTTCCAAATTTGCTAATGCTTCTTCAAACGAGTCACCATAAACTATAAATTCATCCATATAAACCTCTACACAATCATGGATTAGATCAGAAAAAAATTCCTAGTACTGCTCTTTGGAATGTTGCAGGTGCATTACATAATCCAAAAGGAAGCACTTGATAGATAAAAGTTCCCCATGGACAGGTAAATGTGGTCTTATCTTGATCCTCAGGTGCTACTGAATTTGATTATAACCACTAAAACCATCTAGAAATGAAAAGTACTTTTTGCCTGCTAATGTATCTAATACTTGATCGATAAAAGGCAAAGGAAAGTGATCCTTCAAAGTTGCTTTATTCAATTCCCTGTAATCAATGCATACCATCCATTTACCATTCTTTTTAGGTACTATAACCAAAGGAGAAACTCATCGGCTATCTGAAATTGGATAAATGAAGTTTACATTGAGTAGTTTTTGGATCTCTTCTTTCACTATCTCCCTAAGATTTGGATTCATCCTTCTCTGAGGTTGTCTAATTGTTCTACTATTTTCCCCAATATAGATATGATGGATGCAAGTCTTAGGATCAATATGTTTCATATCAGTATACTCCTATGCAAATGCAGTAGAATGTTTTTGCAAGATTTTGGTTAGTTCTTCCTGTTGTGACTTTTCCAGATTTTTGTTGATATTTAATGTTTTACCTGTAAAAATCTCAATGGTAGAACTACCAAAATCTTCCATAGAGTAAAGAGACATTTGTCTTGATGATAAATATTCAATGTCAGATTCCAACTAAAATTGTGTGGGGTCATATTATGAAGATGTCTCAAAATTTTCTAATGTGCTCAGAATTTGACTATCCTCACTGATTTCAGAAATGGTAAAGACAAGTTATATAGTGTCCTCATCATCGACCAATTCATTGTCTCCTACTTCTGTGATTGCTTTTGCTGGAGGATACAAATTGAATTTGTTTGTCTAATTACCATTAGAAATGTACATAGCCCCAGATCTACAACTAATGAAAGCATCAATTGTGGCTAGCCAAGGTCTTCCTAAGATAAGTGGGTGCCCTCCCAGATTTATCTTGGTACTCAAAATCATGAAATCTACTGGATATTCCCAAGAATCTAAGGAGACTGAATTATCTTCTAATACACCATCTGGTTTGATTATTATCAATTTGCAAGTTGCAGTAAAGTAGGTATAAAGAGGAGATTAGGAAGTTTACGTTGTTCCATAGTCTGTCGAATCATAATGTTGATAGCAGCCCCTAAATCAATCATTGTGTTTGGAATTTCTATCCCATTTATATGTGTCTTGACAATTGGACTACCTAGATCTACATACTTATTCATGGTAATTTTTCCCATCATAATATCTGCAATTTTTCCTACTAGGTGGATTCTTCTTGTATCTCTTGGTTTCCTTCCTGGTCTTTTGAGACTCAACTCCTTTATTGTTTTTGCTAGAATAAGAATCTCTCTAATGGCTTGTAGCAAGGGAATCTTGATACAAACATTCTTTAATTCATCTAGAAAATCATAGTTGGGCAACAAGATTTGTTTTTCCACCCCTTTATCAATTTGTAATCTTTCAGGGAAAGGAGGTGTGGATGAAGATGCAGGTTGCCAAACTATAGGAGTTGTGGGGGTTAACTTTTCTTTCTCTTTTTGAATGTTTGAGTTTTGAAGAGATGCTTCCTAAGAACCCTTACTGACTTTAAGAGAGTCCTCCTTAGAGGTATCTTGCTCTTGGACATCTATAGAAGGTTTTTCTAAAACTCTACCAAACCTGAGTTGTACATCATTGAGAGGAACAATCATATAAGTAGGAAATTGTTGTCCTTCTATCATGTAAGTATTATGAGGTTTTTTATTGTTAGGATTTGGTAATGGCTGAGAGGGTAGTTGATTTGTCTTTTGTTGAAATGGAAGCATGAGTTGAGGATTTGGATTTTGTTGAGAAGGTTGTTGTGGAGGAAATGGCAATGAAAGTTGTGGATTTTGATTTGGAAGTTGTGGAGTTTGTTGATTTTGAAAAGATGGAGGAAATCGATAAAATTGAGCAAATATCCCATAAGGATTTCGCATCCCTTGTGCCCATGATTGATATGGATTTTAAGGTTGGGACCAAGGTTGTTGCCAAGGATTCCAATTTGGTGGGGGTTGAAAATTCATAGGATTGTTAAGCCCTTGATTTTGTTGCCCCTGCCAAGGTCTTCTTGCAACAAAACAGAGAGATTCTATTGAATTTGGATCTTCTTGAAAGACGACTTTGAGCCCATGAATTCAAGGACAATCCTTGGTCTCATGATTCTCTGAGCAAATCATACATGTTTCTACAACTTTTGCATCCAAGGGACATTCCCTTAGAGCATGTTTCTTCCTACATTTTGGACAAAAGATGGCTAAAGCATTAGTTTCTTCTTTCTGCTTGTTTTGAATTTTAAGGGTGTCTAGTTGTTCAATAAGGCTCCCTAAGATATCAGTTTTGAATTCATCAAGCATATTGTCAATCTTTTCCCTACTTACTAATCCAGTTGCAGATTTGTTTGCCGTGATAAGAGAAGTATCTCTAGGCCCTTTTCCTGTTTTAGATTTTCCCCTTGAGAGATGGATACATAGTTCTGCTATGTCACGAAGTGGAAGTTGAGAAATGTCTCCCTTCCCCATCATGTTTAAAATATCTATCCATTCATCTCTAATGGCTTCCAATAAAAGGGCTTTCAAGGATTCCTCATCTAAGTTGCTCATCATTGCTCTCCTTAAGTTGTATTGAAATCTTTCAAGTAAATCCTCCAAGTTTTCATATTCTTTTTGCATCATTTTGAATACCTCATCCTTGTGATTGGTGGGCATACAATAGTCCAGGTATTTATCCAAAAATGTTTGTTTCATATCATTCCAAGTCCTAATATACTGGGTAACTAATCCCATGAACCATTTCAAAGAGGCTCCCTTTAATGTTGAAGGAAATAGTTTGATTTTTTGAGAGTCTTCCATATATTCATAAGTTCGGCACACTACTTCAAACTAAAACAGAAATGTTTCAGGATCTTCACTTCGCAATCCATAAAAGTTGGGGAGGATAGATGGTGATATGTTTTTCATTGTTGTGTGAGTTTCCTCATCAACCATAGGAAATCCAAACGAGTTATCTCCTTCCCTATTTCTTTCGTTATTACCTCCACCTCCACCATTGTTGCCTCCATTATTTCCTCCTCCTCTACCTCTACCTCTACCTTAGAATCCATCTACTACTTCCTCTGTCATGATAGTTTCTTTGGAGTCCTTAGAGTCCTCTGGTTCTTCTATCAAGGGTGGATGAGAGGGAGTTTCTTCCTTTTCTTCTTTAGGTGATTCTACTTCTTTGATTACAATATGCTCTCTTATAGAAGTAAATAAAGGGTTTTCTCCTAAATGAGATTTAGTAGATAGTGTAGGAGAATCCTCTAATTCAGCTGCTGCTCCTTGAATTCCAGGAATATTAAGGCTAGGAGTAGATGGTGGTGAATCTTGTCTACGCCTTGAAGAGGTTGGAGTTGTGAAAATCGAACTCTTGGCTCTAGCTATAAACCTTCCCCTAGAATCTCTTGCTCTATGCATGTCATTTTTTTTTATTTTTAAGTTGGGTTAATAATTCTCTTTCTGATCTTCTAGGTCACACTAGGTGTAAGAAGAGAGCATACTTAAGAAATTATTAAAGCAATAACTCTCTTTTTTGATCCTCCAGATCACACTAGGTGCAAGAGGAGAGCATACTTCAAGAAGTTATCAATTTTTCCCTTCTTTTTATTGTTTTTTTTTTAAGAAATTGGCTACCTAGTTAAAATTCCTCGGCAACGGCGCCAAAAAGTTTGGTCAATTTAGTGTGTCCTAAATTGCTACATTAATTTGTTAATTTCGGATTCGTAAGCTGACGAAGTGTGGCGCACTATCTGTTCAAGATAACCTATTTCTTACTTTTCTCGTTTTTGATTTCTATTTTGCTTTTGGGTTTATCTTCGTTGATTTCCTAATGTGAGATGAAAATTCTAAAAGACAAGTATGGATATAAATGTTCAAGGCAAATGATGTCCTTTGTAATGATTTCCAAAACTTCAAACTTCAAAAGGGGTTTAAAACATGCAATGAGGAAATTAATTCCTAAAATAAAATGAAAATGTGCCACTATACTAGTCAAACAAACAGTGAACTATTGATCATGAAACCATTATCCCTGCTGCTGTTGTAAATACAAAAGAAACTGTACTCAAAGAAATCCAAAAAAATTGCAAGTAAAGTAAAGCTAAAATCAAATTACATCAACTCATACTTTGACCCCTCACCATTAGTCTCGCTATGGATTTCAGAGGTGATCATAAACAACTTGAGTAATCTGATATCTAATTTGTAGAAAAGTAAACTAATATCAAAGTACACACTCATACTTCAATCCCTCACTATTAGTCTCATTATGGCTTTCGGAGGTAACTGATAATGACATGAGCAATTTAATATCTAATTTGCAGAAAAATAATCTAATATCAAATGACACACTCATACTTCAATCCCTCACCATTAGTCTCGATATGGCTTTCGGAGGTAACTGATAATGACATGAGCAATCCAATATCTAAATTACAGAAAAATAAACTAATATCAAATTACACACTCATACTTCAATCCCTCACCATTAGTCTCACTATGGATTTTGGAGGTAACTAATAATGACATGAGTAATTTAATATCTAAGCCAACTAATAAAGCTAATGATTAGAACTAAAATAAACAAAACAGAGCTGGAATTAAAAACTAAGAAATATAAGTCAGTAGAAAAATAAAACTGATTCCATGTCATTGGTCATTGTAAAACTATGTGCAAATGCCCAGGTTGCATATTGTAATCTGGAAGAAATACACTGATCAACGTTAATAGCAATGGAAAGCATGTAAAATTATGGACAAAAGTAAAATGTTAGTACCATAAGAAATGCAATATATACAAGTGAATAATTATGGCATAATGAACGCAAAATCACAGCATGAAACTATACAACAATAAACAAAACCTCGACATGTGCAGGGGCCCTCTGCACAACCTCGGGCAACAGCTATCAACCACAAATTATGCTCAGAAATAGAGTCTTCTCATATATTCATAATGTAGTCATAACGACGAAACAATGTCACAACACAGTGGACTCGTTAACAGTCAACAATACATTCAAAAAAATAACTATGATGCATATGGAGATGCATTATTTATAACAGAAGGATACATAACTGATTTCCTAAAAAATGCGCTGGCAGACGACACGTGAACCAGAATGTCCACGGATCTAGCATCATGGTTGCCGAGATGATGCAATCTAATGAAAACGACTTGTTGGACTTACATCGTGGGCAGCCTACAGGTCTCAGCGTGCCTCCAGAAGTTTAGAAACGGCCGTGAAAATATTTCACGTGCCTGGAAACTGAGTCCTGTTACTGTAGGATTATTTTGTTGACCACAGTTTAACCCCCCGTTGACTACAACCTCCTTTGATGAATCCAGCTAGACCAATGGGACACAAACCATGTCCACATCATTTCCAACTTTTCCATGTGGCTCTATTTGCCGAAAGACACCTGCAATATACACTTTAACAAAAACAACTGCGGAAAGTTGACCCAGCTGCGGAAGTTGACAAGATTTCGTAGCTCATAAGAAAAAAGCTAGTTCAAACAACAACACAAAGACATAGTCAAGAAACCACTTTAATTTCTCTTTTATAACTAATATGCCATGATATTGACAATTTAGGAGGTTCAGGTAAATAGAAAGAAGCTAGAAAAAGGTGTTGGAAAGATGCAAGTTTGGGGCTCAACAGCATCATTGGAACCCAATGAAGAAGGAAATTGAGGATTGGTTGGAGGGAAAGATCCACAAATTCGCGGTGCAAGAAAATAGAAATTTACGATTTATGAAAGAAAAATGGTTGGATAGATATCTATACAAAGATATACATAAAATTTTCTTATGTTCCTTCCCGATCGAACTATACAACTGAATCGCTAAATTGGCAAATGGCCAAGGAAGGTGGAGGCTTGATGGTTCGATAGTGTGGACCCTAGAGTTAGTGCAGAGATCAAAAGCCTCTAAAGATAATATTGCACGTGTTTTCGATCACTCTCTTGATCACATAATAGGAGTATTTGTGACAAAATTTGTGATCAATAACTCGGCCAGCTACAACGAAGCATAACGACACTTCTTTAAGGGACCACAAGGCAAGTATTTAAGATATTTAAATACTTGGATTAAAATGTTCTTGTGTGAAAAGAGGGTTATGAAATTACCTTGACGTTCGAGGCTACACAAACTGGAAATATCTTTAGGGATAGAGGGAGAATAGGGCCTGAATATAGCCTGCTAATTGAGCCTCCTTTGAATGATGACAAAGAAGCAGCACAGGCTTCACCGTAGAGCATTGTCCAGTTAATAAAGAAATGGTTCTCACAAATACCACTTATGCCCACACCACAACCATCTTCACCTCCATAGCATACACCTTCGCCCACACCACCTCCACCTCCACCACCATTGAATATGGGGAATGCACTAAAGTTTGTCGTTTTCAAGGGCTTGGCAAGCAAGGACATCTACTAGTTTTGTTTCATTGCGAAGGTTGTGTGGACAACCTATAATATTATGTATGATCAGATGAAGAAAGAAACATTAGCTATTGCTTTATAGGTTCTCGTGCTAATTTGGTACATCAAGTACTGTACCGATAACCCAGCAACTGCGTTGGCAGACATTCAGACCGTGCTGAATAAAGAATTTAGTAGGCCCAACTTTGAAGCACAATCAATGATTGGATTTAAGGAAATCATGATGAAGTTGGGCGAGACACCCTAGGAGCTGGATCAGAGATTGAAATGTAAGATCTATGAACCTAACATGAATCTTATAGATGGGCAACACTGTGAATTGTGTGTGGCTTCGCTCTTGCCTCATTTAAGGGTTACTTTATCACAACAAAATATTCAGACCCAAGTGGAAGCCCTGGAGATTTCGATGAGACTACATGAGACAGTGATTCAAGACATGAACGTGGGAGTTTAGGAGATGCACATGGAGTTGTATAATCTTTGCCTAGATTTCCAAAGTCTGAAGAAAGATATAGTGGCTCAGCTAGAGGTGCATGAAGAAGGATGGTGTCTGAAATATAAGAGCCAGGGGCATGATAAAGATCACTACCTTATCTTCATGAATTATGTTGCAGGGGGAGGGTCGATGCCTCTAAGGGTAGAAGCTCAACTGGGGCCAAGTACAAGGCCCACGTTGTGGTGTGATATCTATTAGGTAGCTAGAAAACATGTGACAGACAATTGTCATTTGCTGCAGAAATTTGTACAGACACCGCAACAACACTTCTACAACTTATGCAAATTAATGGGTCACAATGATCATAACTACCATAGCTATGAGTTGATGATGGAGAGAATGCCCATGTATCAAATATGGATAGAGACTCATTCTCTGGATCAAGGCACTAGGGGAGATGCGAGGAGGATATCATGGTTGTGGATGAGGCTAAGGTAGTGAAGGACCTGTGAGAGGTTGAGGGAAAGTTATTTGCTACAATTGTGGAGGGACAAGACACTATGCATGGGATTCTACGAACCCAACACGCCTATTGCGCTGATATTGTACTCAGTTTGACCATGCAATAGAAGACTGCTTTGTATTAATAGCGAAGATCCGTGAAAATGGGGTACACCCTTAGTAGCTTACCGAGAACCTACAGATGATGAGGGCTGAACCTTGTGAAGAGGATCCTAATGCGAATATTGTGTTGCGTAGTGGAATGACGATTGACAAAGATAAGGGGAAGTAGCCTGAAGAAAGTGAATGGGTCTACAAGGCTCCAAAAAATGAGGTCGAGTTTGATCTAAAGTGTGCGAAAGAAACCTCCATGGAAGCAAAGAAAAGCTTCACCGAGCTTCTACCTCAGTAAGTCAGTATAAGAAGCCTAAAGAAATGGACCCCTCCATGCTTACTACATTCTTGGAGACATGTATGAAGCTACTATGTGATAGCAAGGCCATGAATGGATTACAAGAGTTGATAAATAAATTCTCTGATAAATAAAATTCTCCTAAGGGCCCACGCGTGTTCAAGAAAATTGGTAAGCATAAGGCAAGAACATGGCATGAGATGAGTTTCACCGTGAAAATAGGTGAGGATGAAATGGATGAAGTTATTATGGATCTTGGGTCAGATGCAAACGTTTTTCCTAAACAAACATGGGGAAGAATGGGGAGACCTGCGCTGCAGTGGTCTCTGGTTCAATTGAGGATGGAAAATCAACATAAAATTATCCCCATGGGAATATTGTAGGGAGTGATAGTGGATATTGAAGGCACAAGCGCGTTGGTTGATTTCAAAGTAATAGATATTGTTGATGACAACAATCCCTACCCTACACTCCTTAGGATCAATTAGGCTATTAACATGAATGGGTAATGAATTTGAAGAAGCGGATGTTGTCATTTGAAAGGAAATCACTCCGTGTTGTAGTACCTTTTGACCCTACAGAAGGACCGTGCTATACTGAACCAATCCGCGATTATGAAAGTCACAATAATTTGGACCAAATTTATAAGATAACATTGCAAGATCAAGATTGGGTGAATCCAATAGCAAATGGACATTTGAATGGGACCGCAAGAGTTCCTTCACATCAGATTCAAATGAGGAGTTGGAACACTAGCAGAATAGGTTGCATGAAGTATTTACGTTGTGATATAACATGATGAATAAATTTTTGCACTGTGTATCATCGGAGGTAAGGAGTTTTCCTTATTATGATGTTCTATCTGACGTAGATAATTTTTTGGATGAATTTGAAAGAGAAGTGCCTGAGAAGCATCGCTTCCAAGCACTCAATCTGGCACTACGCACTACACTCGCAAGATGGTGGGCTACGCATAAAGATAATTTTGATGGATGGTGCGAATACTAAAGGATGATGATGGTGTAGTTTGGTCACCAAAAAGTGCAATTGACAAACAAATATGAAGGGAGGAGTTATCCGCGTGATCACTTAGTAGAATGGACTAATGCTTATGGAGCAGAGCCACAACTGGAGTGGGTGAATGTTTTCTACCAAAATTTAGATGTGATACCAATGAATTCGTATCTAGAAACCAAACTCCACCACGACACAGACAAATGAGATAATTTGAGACAAGGATTTTTTATGACATTCAGCTTTGAGGATGGATTTGAGTGCATCGACGAAGCGTTGCAGGAGGTCAAGGCAGAAATATTCAAAATACCATAGGATCCCTTGGATTTGATTCAACAAGATTGGACCACCCAGCTCCGCCATGCACTGCAGTGCTACAATGTGACTGCTGAAGAAGAAGAGGACGATCCAAGGAATATTAATATCCCAGAGGCATAAGGTCACCGAGAAGTGGAAAGGCCACAGATGGACAATTGAGATATCATGGCACGACTAAAAACTAGAGAAGTGAACATTGGAACATAGATGGAGCCAAAGTGTGCAGAGATACGAGACTATTAGGATGATGTTGTAGTGGATTAGGTCGTTGAGTTTCTTCGCGAATATCATAATTTATTCCCTACAATGTTTTCAGAACTAAAAGTAACCATAGGTGATTTAGGAGTGATGAAAATAAAATTGATTCCAGATGCGAAGCCTGTTAAGAAGAGGACATATCGCCTTAATCCTAAGTACAAGGAAAAGGTTTGCTTAGAGTTGGACAAAATGTTGGGAGCGGGTATTATTGAACCAGTGAAGGAGTCTGATTGGGCAAGTCCTATGGTAGTTTAGGAAAAGAAGCTGAAAGAAGAAATAAGGATTTTCGTAGATATCAGGAAGCTAAACGATGCTTACGTTCATGATCCTTTTCCACTACCATTCATAGATGAGGTATTGGAAGCATATTACTTCATTGATGGGTTCTCTAGATACCATCAAATAAATATCATTCCAGAAGACAGGAGTAAGCTACCTTAGTGACTAATTGGGGATGATTTCAATATACGGTAATGCCTTATGGACCTAAGAATGTGCTAGCAATACTTTTGCACGTAGTCATTGCGGCATTCAAAGAGTTCATTTATAATTTTTTGGAGGTATATTTTGATCATTGGACCTTGTTTAGACTAGTGAAACACCATGTAGCTAGTTTGTGCTTGATGTTGGATACATGTCGGAGGTATCAGGTTGTGATAAACTTGAAGAAGTATTTATTTTGCATCCCTTTAAGAATATTGTTGGTTCATGTAGTGTGCAGACAAGGATTAATGGTGGAGTGTACGAAGATCATGGTCATAATTAATTTGCAGGTGCTAAGGAGTGTTAAACAATTCTGCACAACGCTAGGTAATATTGGATATTATCGAAATTTCACTAAGATTTACTCTAAGATTATTGCGTCGATGGAAAAATTGTTGAAGGAAGATGCTACATTATGTTGGAATGAAGAATGTCATTGGATCCTAGATGTTTTAAAAGAGAAAATGGTCACCGCATCGGTCCTAGTCTTCCCATATTGGAAGAAAGAATTTCATGTGCATTTGGATGTGTCATGTATCGAGTTGGGAGCAGTGTTAACACAGGCCAGTGAAGGAGAGTTCGATCACCCGATAGAATTTGTGAGCAAGAAGTTGTCTAAGGCTTCAAATAATTATTCAAATATAGAGCATGAAGGGTTGGCTATGGTGTACACGATCCATAAGTTCAGGGCCCAACCCGTGGATGCTAGAACCTGTGGTGGCTAAATGGATGGCTTTGGAAAAACCCGAGAGCTGACTTGCTAGGTGGACACTTTAAGATGTATATTGACCATTATGCATTAAAGTACCTAGTCAACAAGCCTCTATTGGGGCAGGGAATATGCAGATGGTTGATGTTGTTTCAGGAGTATGATTTCAAGGTAATTGTGAAGCCAGGGAAATTAAATGCAGGGCCTGATCATCTTTCGTGCATTGAAATAGGAGAGGAGTCTACCAATTTAGAGGAAGGGCTACCTGATGTGCAGCTCTTTGTGGTGCGCATAGCAGAGAATGATTTTGTAGACATAATCTAGTTCCTAACTATGAGAACGGCTCCAGAGGGATACACTAGTCAACAGAAGAAGGAATTGGTGGTTCACGTGGTATATTTTTCTATTATTGCAAGTCATTTATATAAAATGGGATCAAATGAGATATTGTGATGCAATGTGCCTAATTTTGAATGAGGCAGTATCCTAGCTAAAGCTCATGGAGAAGTTGCAAGAGGCTATTATGCAGGAAAGGCAATAGTGGAGAAGATTTTACGCACTGGGTTGTGGTGGTCAACCTTGCATAAGGATTCTAAAGCATATTGTATAGCGTTCAATGCATGCCATAGAACCGATAGGCCATCACGCAAGGATGAACTGCCTTTGAATCCGTAGGTATCATTGCATCCATTCAATAAATGGGTAATTGATTTTGTAGGGTCGATTCAACCTCCAGGAAAGAACACGAGTCCGCGATACATCATTGTTGCGACCAAGTATTTGACGAGATGGGTGGAGGGGCAATATTCTAAGGACTGTACAGGGGCAGCAATAGTGAAATTTCTCTTTGAATATGTGTTGACTAGGTTTGGTTTCCAAAAGAGTTTAATGAGCGATTGTGGCATGCATTTTCTTAATGGAATGATCAACGTGCTAACCAATGAATTCCAAGTTTATCATCAGAATAGTATGCCATATCATCCTCTGGCCAATGTAACAGTTGAAGTGTTTAATAAGATATTGGAGAACACGCTAACAAAGGTTTGCAATGCAGAGAGGAATTATTGGGACATGTGTTTACTACTAGTGTTATGGGCTTATAGAACTACTTGTAAGAAGCTAGCTGGATAGAAAAATTTCATGCTAGTTTATGGCATGGAAGTTGTGATGCCAATGGAATATGTTGTACCTAGTCTACACATAGTGGCTTTCATAGGTATGGCATATTGTGGAGCCTTAGAAGAAAGGCTCATGCATCTAACAGAGCTCGAGGAAGATAGATTTTTCCTTAGATTCCATCAGCGAGTTCAGAGGGAGCACAAAATGGTATGGCATGATCAACACAACAAATTGTGCACCTTCAGGATAAACAATTTAGTTTTATTATATGATAGAATGTTTAATAAGTT
Source organism: Pinus taeda (assembly GCA_000404065.3). Taxonomy (NCBI): domain Eukaryota; kingdom Viridiplantae; phylum Streptophyta; class Pinopsida; order Pinales; family Pinaceae; genus Pinus; species Pinus taeda. Next base: position 24,407 of record APFE030173312.1, on the reverse strand, counting down.
TCCAGGAAAATTTTAAATGCGTTGGCTGGGGCGATATGTGATCAAGGAGGTTTCTCATGGTGGAGCAATTCATTTTGTGAAATTGAATGGAGATCCAATTCCGAGAAAGGTAAATGGTAGCTGATGAAGCCATACACTAGGGATCTCACCCGATGACTACATGATGGTAGCACAGTATTAACGCTCTAGGAAACTGCAAGGAGGCATAGGGCTATAAACTACACTACCTAGATTATAGATTTGTACGATGAGGGGCCTGCATGAAATGGGAGGCTCTCACTGTACTAGAGGAAGCATGATGGGAGATGTGCTATAGGGGTGGAGACTGCGTAGTGTAGCCAAAAAGTCACTGTTGCTATAATTGTTCATGAACCATGAGTTCTCTAAGGATTTTCTCTCAAGCCCTGTGTTCGATCAGTATTTTGAGTTAGACAAGAAGCTTATCCATGATATCATCCTAACACCAAATCCTGCAAAAACCATAAGCACTGGAGAGACTATTGCATCTAAGGGAGTTGCCCTTGAGGTTGTGAGTATGGAGGTTTGAGTGATTGTGCCTATGGCACTAAGGTCGCTTAGGCTGAAGCCTACGCCAATTAGGGAGGTCCCCAAGCCAAAGAAGGATATGCAGAATAAGTTGATGCTAATGCACGAGTCGCCGAGGAATCATGCATCTACACAAGAACAATAGAAAGAAAAGTCGAGCGCGAAGGAGAATGGAAAGGTGGTAGACTTGGAAGCAGAGGAGGGTGCAAAATACATAGATATTGAGGGGGTAGACCCTATCTCAAAGGTGGCAGAGTACATCCCTTCACGTGAGGGAAAAGTTAACGAACCAAAGGACCTAGATGAGGGACAATTCATCCATAACACACCCTTGTTACTGGAGAACCTACCCTTTGAAGTTTTGTGCTTGGCATGAATCCCACATCTAAAGCTGGAAGATTGGGATTTGGCAGACCTCGAGAGGTTACCCAACTTGGCGACATACACCTCGATGAGGAGGGTATTTTACAAGGAGTCTTGTGTCACCACGCTGGAGCCAATGGAATGGATTCGTGGAGGTAACAAGTCGGGGTTATTGAACCTGATATGGGTGCGTCATTACCACTATGCTCTTATTAAATTGACTGTCATCAAGCAGTTGTTGTGCCTAGTGCATGATGGGTGCCTGTGGTTGAGTGAGCCGATACCAATAACCCATATGTCGATCCATCAGATCGCATTATTGACTCATTCAGGACTAAATCCGGCCAAGGCATTTGGCAGAAAGACGAAGGACAAGTTTAAGCTTGTCAAAAAGTCGTGTGAGTACTCCATTACCAGTATTACTAACCCCGTGGTGACAGTGGCTACTCAAATTTTGGCAGGTAAAGTGATGAGAAAGTGTCGTACGGACGAGGTGCCAACATCAGTTGTCTCTTTAGCAACTAGTGCACAGAGGGCATACAGTTCAACTGGGCATGCTACCTATGTAGCGAGTTCCTCATGAACTGTAGAGAGGCACAGGACCAAAGTAAGAACTTTCATTATTCATGGTTGTTACTCTCGATTTGTGCTGGTCATATGGGAGTTGCCGAAGGATAGCCAAGTTCCTCCAGTCGAGACAGGTTTACCAAAAGTAGCCAAGTTTGCCTCTCTATGGGCCACAAAGGACATTGTGACAGTTTGAGAAAGAAAAATATTTTGGGAACTGATGGAGGCAAGCATCTGCACAACAATCAACCAAGATCCATGGTTGTAATCAACTGTGTTTGAGAAGTTTTCGGGGTAAGAAGAGTTCAAGGTAGAATTCCACCATATTTACATATGGGCATGCAAGGACCCCAACTAGAAATGGTTTGAATTACCCTACCTGGCCATGGATGACGCGATTGTAAAATTCATCAAGCATTGGCCAACAGACTCACATGTTCCATCTGATGAGGCTGCTAGGACTAGCAAGTCTGTGGAGAAGTAGAAAAAGGAAGCAGCCAGACTAAAGGTTCAGTAGTTGGCTAAGAAGACGAAGAAGAAGATTGGGTAGAAGTGAAGCAGACTAAAAAGGAATATGCAGAATAGGAGGAGTGCAGCTCTAACGGAAGTCAGAAATATCCTTAGCCCCAAACAGAAGAAGATGAGTGGTCAAATGTAGGAGGCATAGATAAGCATGAAGGTACTTCTTTCCAGGTGAAGCAGTATAGGGAGTAGGAGAAGGAAGGACCGCGCAAGAAGACAAAGGCCTCCAAGTCATCACTAGATCTAATTACCCTAATAGAGGGTGACTTGGATGGTATTGGAGATAAGTTGTGGGACACAAGAACAAAACTGGTCCACTAGTTGGAGTAGTAATAGAAGAAATCATTTCTCACCATAGAGTCAGGTTTGCATGAGCTACAGATCCAAACAACTAGACTTCAGGTCGGTGCTGGAAAAAGTAGCGCGACATCCACCAGTTTGGCACTGGGACCACTGAAGCAGCACAATTGGTTTGGACAATGGATCTCCGGGAAATCAGACTTCCTAATGGAGCTTTAAACGTGGAGGTGGCTGCTGATAAGGAAATTGTGAGCACTTTGAATGATGTAGGCCTTAACTTGGCCACACTCCCTAGTAAATTCCTTCACACATTACAAGAAGGTGTGATCATAGAGCTTAAAGCCTGAGAGCAGTGCACACTGAGCATGATTAGTGAATATAACGTTAACAATGAATATATGTTCATTGAGAAGACAATAGCACTAGAAGCATGGAAGAAAGTGCAAGCGCAGAACGAGCAGATAGTAGCTGTGGTGGCCGAGGCATGTAGGACAATCCCAGAACTACATATGTGAGAGGAAGAATCGATGAATGCTAAGATCATGAAATTGGCTACAGGCATGCACAAAGCGAAAACAGATGTGGCCAAGGTTTAGTTTGAACTGAAACTAAAGATACCAGAGCTCGAGTTGAAGTCATAGCCTTCAACTCCATAAGAGTTTAGAGAAAAGTGCAAGGACGCTGTAAAGGATGGTGTTTCCACCGTAGATGCCACTGTGGCAGATTGTACTAGGCTCTTTGAGTAGTCCATGGAGGTAGTCACAATGCTCTAGGAAGATCTTAACTTGCAAAGGCTAAACACAGAAGAGCATGAATTACAGAAGCAATATGATGAAGCAAGAGTGACGTCGTGCATCATCACTATATCAAAATAATTGGCTAAGCTGCATGAGCCAAAGCAGTTGCTCGAACAAGTTGGTGTGTAGGCTCTCCAGCTTCTCCTCAATGGTGGTAGAGATAACATTTGGTCCAAAAAGCGAAAGCGAGAAGGAAACTTAGAGGAAACACATGGAATGATTATTAATGCTTGCAACTATGCATGTCATTGAATACATAATGATATTACAATGATAAGTGGTCCTTGATGCTCAACTAAGAGGTCTATTTCAAAAGATGTTCTTCATTTTCTGTAGCTACCCTCCAAATTCTTATGCATCAGATCGAGTCTTCATGTGGTCCCGATCTTCTATCATACCCTGCGTTCCTTGGTCTCCTTATATTTCTCCTTAACTTCTTGAGAGTCATATAGCATGTTATTCTTATTCATGGCCTTTTAGAGACACAATTGTTCAGTTTAAGTGGGAAGTGATTGTTGCACGATGAGGCCTCGGGAGGATACATCTATGCAATTTCAAGAGGCAAGCTAGGCTGAGTAGTTGAGCTGCCTAAGGGACAAAAATGCATAGTTTCTGGAGGTAGTGGGTCCCAACTGAGGAAAGGACATTGGAAGAAACCACTTTGTAGTTGTGGATGCTAAGGGAGGTTGGTATTTCTACACGTTGCATTGTTCTAGTAGGCAACGATAAAATATTGAGGGTTGCAGATGTGAAGTTTGCAATTCAGGAAAGCTGCATGACGCTAGGTTGCTAGGGAAACTCCAGAATTTGGCTAAGTGTGGGATCAGTGGAACCTATGTAAAAAGTGATAGAACTTGACTAAGTTCAACACACTTGAAAACCTAGTGATACAACATAGACCATCCAAAACAGATAAAAACATACTTCGCTTGATGCAACAACCCTTGTGGAAGCTTACGACAAGTGTGACTCAAATGATAGACTTTGGGAAGCTAGAGGAGACACTTGTGCAAGAGTGCGTGAAATGAGTGCGAAACATGTCAATGTGATGAGGACAACCCATTAACACAAATATTTCCCCTTGAAGAAAAAAAACTTGCCTTTGCATCACCAATGATAATCTCGTGCCAAAAGATGACACGTACTATATAAAGATGAAAGCATGGACAACTCTTAAGATAAAATAGGGGGGCTTGAGATCATCATCTTACCAATAAGTGACTAAGGAACGATTGATCGTAGGATCCACAGTAGGCTCTGGAATTTAAGTGTAGGCTAGAATTTTGGAGGGTATTATAGCCACTACAGGCAGGAAAGGATCTTAACAGTTCGATCATACATGAAAATCGATCAGTTCCCTTGATTGATCTAAATCTTCTTCTAAAAAATTAAGATCAATCAAAACCAATTGTTATTTTTTTTTGTATATAAATTCAAGTTTTTATTTTTCTTATAGTTAACATAATAGTTAACATAATTTGACATTTCTAACCATATTTTACATTTTTGTAACATTTAGTTGTATAGTTGATTTCAATAGGTTAGTTAACATTGTAATTAACCCCACACATATATGACGTAGGAATAATATTTTATATAATATTATTATAGTATGAAACTATAATATATATAATAGCATAAAAATATTATTATATTATATTTTACTATATTAATATTAGTATTAAAATTATAGAAATAGTTATATATATTATATAATCATATCATATATTTCTTATTATATCATATTTAATATTATAATATTAATACATAATTATATATTATATGTTGTATTATAGATCATATTAGGTAATCATGACATTCGTTTATAGGCATAATGTAGGGGACGAATACTAGCACATTAGCATCTAATATAACCTTAGTATTAGGGTAAAATTAGCATTTATTTAAAATAGTACCTCGTTGACTTAGTATCATATATGTTAGCATATTAGGATTAGGGCAGAATAAATCTTAATTTAGGCTAGGATAACATTTGGATCAAACTTAAGGGGTAATGAGGCCCATAACTAGTTGAAACCACTATCTTCAATGGAAAAAGGTGTAATTTGGGGCCTTGATCGGGTGGTCTCTGTTACATGTTGTTAATGTCATTTTTTCCCATCAATAGGTATGTATCAATTGGTTGCCATATGTGACATGGAAACTAAGTTGGATGACCTAGATGCGTGGAAATAAATATGTCAAACTTAAGAAGGCATCCTACCCCCCTCTTTAAAGCTTAGATAAGAAGGGGGGATCAGGGATGGGTAGGCGCTAGGACGACAAGGTTATGTTTGCACCATTAGATTTGATAATCTCACAATTTTAATTGGTGAGCATAAAAGATGGATAGCTATATGGATTAACAATTGGTTATAATGCTTAGTCATGGGGACTAGGCATCACAACTATTTGATTTTATGAAGTTGCAACAAAAGGTTAAGTTCCATGTTATGAGGCCATGATTCCAACCTTAGGTTATGAGGAGACAAGGGATTAGTATTTACTATTGAATGTAAATGTAGTTGGGTTCCTATAATATCTATTTAAGGAAAAGAAAAACATTCTAGTTTTCTCCTTTCATGGGTTTCCACATTAAATCTCTAGTATCCTTTATGTTTATTTAACTACATGATCGTTTTTTATTAAATTCATAAAAAAATAAGGGATAACAATTTAAGGATTTGCATGCCAAGAACCAAGAAAATCAGTGACATATTGACATTGGATTTTAAAGACCTTAGAGAGGTGATATAAGTAAATTTGTATCCTTTAATGAAGGAAAAAGTGGAAATGTTACTATTGCTAACAAAGCACCAACAAGAATAAAGGGTAATGGGATAATCCTTGCACATAATCTTGTCATTAATGACAACAATATGTCATTGACGTCAATGGTTCTTTGAGACAACCACATCATTATTCATGATACCCAATGAAGTAACGATATCCTCTATAAAGCAGTATGATAGTTGTTGATGTTATAAATAGCATAATTGCATTGGCCGCTTCAAGACCTTTCCAACAATATTTCTTTCTCTAAAAAAATCCTCAAATAAAAAGTTATGACCATTTGAAAATTGGCATTAGTCACAAGCCCAAACTATAGTAAAAAACCCCAAATATTAATATGTTAAATATTAATATGTTAAAGAGTGTGTGTATTTTGGACTTATATATGGTCCATTAGCCAAGTGAACGATCTTAGGAGGACATGCATGACCCTTAAATCTATTAAACCTCAATGATATTTTGCAGATTAGATGAATCTAATAGTGGGTTGAAGAAAAATTAAACAGTGGATCACACAAGAGTTGCATGACATTTAACTCATCCCACCAAGCCAATAGAGATTTGACACATGGAAAGTATTGATTGGGAACATACATGGGTATATAGGGCACATGGCATATGTTCGTTGGTTAACCATAATGATGGACTCTTAGATGCATGACACATGGATTGCCTCCTCAGAAATGACATGGAAACTTAGGTACGTGGAAGCAAAGTATATGTCGTTTGATGTGCTTTAAAATTATAGATCCCTTCAAAAAATTTCCCTTATGTGCTTTATAAATACTTTCCTTTTAAACTTTAAACTCATTATCGTAAGGCATAAAAGTTATTTCCAAAATTTAATTTTAATTTAATTTTAATTTAAACTGTGCGCGGCGTTAAGTTTAAGTGGGATACAGGCTGAGTTTGCTCTAAGTTTTTCGCTTGTGAGTATTGTGTATTTTGATGTCCATTTGATACCAAAGTTTGAAAATGCTAAATAATTTGTTGGATTTTAAACTTTTGTGGTGCATGAATTAATGAGAAAACCATTCCTCTATAATTAGTTATTGCATGTACAGCGACTGGAGCAAGGCGCAGGTCTGGTATGGGCTCTAAATTTCGAGGACAGGACTATAGGTTATTGGCCAACCTCATTGTTCGATGCTCTTGCTGGAGGCTCTATTCGGGTTGATGTTGGAGGAGAAGTTAGTCACAGCTCACGAGCCCCGGAGCCCATGACTGCGACAGAGATGGGTAGCGGTCACTTTGGTAGGGATGGCTATGGTTATGCAGCATATACCAGGGTCATACAAATGTTTGATGCGGGTGGGGCTGAGCTTAATCCCGATACTAGTTTTTTGGTTAGAACAGCCCAACTGTTATGGGCTGAGTCGGTACGTACACACAGAACCAATGTGGGGTAACAATATTTTCTTTGGAGGCCCAGGAGGCGGTCAGAATAATCCTACTTGTGTGGCTGTCTGAAAAACAATATTGTATTGTGTATGTGTAGGAGGCTGTGAGAATAATCCTACTTGTGTGGCTTGCTATCTGAAAAATAATATGTATTTTCTATAAGTAATTATACATTGGGTTATTTTTATTAAATAGGTTATATTTATCTTAAGTTTAGATTGTAGAATTGAGGCTTCTGTGATCAATCATAGTTATATAAGAAATTTTAGGGTAAATCACATAAAGAAAGACCTTTGTAGACCCGTTTCGAACCAACTAGTGTTTCGAACCAACTAGTGTGATTATGTTAAATAGACTGAGCAGAGACTCCAACGGCTAAAAAAGACTAACCGCTAAATTCTAACTCAAGGACCCCATTTATTAATTTAATATAACTATTCGTACTATTTACCATTATTCCTCATATTTGTTATTTAATTTATGGAATTAAGTTGAATCAAGTAAAAAAAATAAAAATTGGTTAGTTATTCATTTTATTTAAAATTATCAATTAAAAACATATAAATATATATATAGATAACTAACTAATATTCCTAATACTTATTATTTTATTTATGGAACTAAAAATCAAATAACTTAATGTGTAGTTGTTAAAGGTAATTCACTTATTTACCTAAATTATTA
>APFE030173312.1:5238-15644 GCA_000404065.3 Pinus taeda | reverse complement strand
AATAAATGAATTACCTTTAATAACTAAACATTAAGTTATTTGATTTTTAGTTCCATAAATAAAATAATAAGTATTAGGAATATTAGTTAGTTATCTATATATATATTTATATGTTGTTAATTGATAATTTTAAATAAAATGAATAACTAACCCATTTTTATTTATTTTACGTCATTCAACTTAATTCCATAAATTAAATAACAAATATGAGGAATAATGGTAAATAGTAAGAATAGTTATATTAAATTAATAAATGGAAATTTGACGGGGGTCCTTGAGTTAGAATTTAGCCGTTAGTCTTTTTTAGCCGTTGGAGTCTCTGCTCAGTCTATTTAACATGCTAGATTGGATCTGTTCTTCAACTCTCTGCTCAGTCTATTTAACATGCTAGATTGGATCTGTTCTTCAACTTGTCCTCACGATGAACCACAGTAGTTGATTCGAAACGCGTCGACAAAGGTCTTTCTTTATGTGATTTACGCCAAAATTTCTTCTTATATAACTTAAGTTTAGATTTTAAGCAAAGAGGTATTTTTAATTATTTATTATTATTATTATTTAAAAGGTTAAGTATTAAGGGTTCTATTATATTGGGATCAATGTTTTATAAGGGAATTAAATATTATAACTCTATCATGTTAAGATCAGATATTATATAGAAGTTATGGGTTTACAAATTGACTTCAATATAATAAATGATTTTTGTAATAGAAATTAATTAGGTAGATAAAATATAATATTAATATGTATTATATTTTATCTAGTATTTTTTACTATTACAAGTAAAAAGTTGGCAAGTGCTAAATTTTTTTATCATCATCCGTAATTTAAAATTTACATTGTATTCTATTTCCCCTCACTTATGTTAATTTTATAGTTGAGTTTGTTTATTTTTAAATTTCAAAGATAAATAAAATTTACAATAAGAAGTGTACCTTTTGAGAGGAAATATTGGGTAAAATATAATACTATAATATTATATTTTACTTAATATTTCCCTTCAACTCGTCCACATTTTATTGTAATCTTTATTTATATTTTACCCAATATTTCTCACAATCTAGTAAAATATGGATGAAGGTAGGCATAAATATTAGATAAATGTAATAATTATATTTTACCACATCTCTTTTGACAGATAAGCTACCATCACTCGAGCTAGTTTACTTCCATTCTATTTGTAAGCATAGTTCAATATCTTTTTATTAATGAAATGAAGTGTTATGTCTGATGCATCTAGATATTTATGGTTATATCTGTAATTTGTTGTGTTCCTATTTAAATTTAGATTAGTTGTATCACAATGGTCTATTCTTTCCCTACTTTTATTTGCATGTCTGCAATGAGGTTAGTGTAGAAGGAGTTAGGGCTCGATCTGGTTGAACCTTTGCTAAACGCCTCGCAAACCTCAACAGTCTCCCATGATGGAAGAAAATAAATATGAAGGGGTAGGACATCCTCTCAAAAATTTTCTCGACGAAAACCTCGATCAGCAGAGGAATGTGATGATGGATAAACTTTCCCATACCTTTCGACGACTACCCATATGTGACACATCTTCATCTAAAAACCACTGTCTAGGTGCCACTCATTTTATTTATAAGTTAACTTCGATATTCACATATTTGAGGGCCGGATAGATGCAGACTTCATAGATAAATGGTTAAATCCTTTCTAACAATCTTCCTTAGTTCATGACTTTTCTAATTGGGAAAAGATTACTTTTTCACTTCTCAAATTCACCCCACATATCAAGGATTAGTGGGAAACATATTATGAACAAAAGGAAAAGAGTGAACGCTCATTGTTTTTAGCTGCACCCAGTTGGGATAATTTTCGAGATGCCATAAGGGACAATATTACCCTAGCGAGAGCTATCAAGATAAATACATAAAGTGGACCACACTACGATAGGGAAGAGACCAAGATGTGTTGGAGTTCAAAAATGTTTTCCATACAATTCGCACGAAGTTGGGTATCAATGATCTGAAATCACCTGTAAATGACCTCAGTGAATTAATGAAGGTATTATAGACTCATGTGCTAGGGTGTGCCTATGTTATTTTATGCAACGGATCGATAAGATTGCAAAATACATAGACACTGAAACAGTCAGAGAAACAAAGTAAGCAAACACATAAAACACAACAAGCTTAATAAGGAGTTCATCCAATCCTCCTGGACTAAGTCTCCTGGTCCAACCTTAGTGGTGTGGCCTTTCTATTGTGTCTTAAAGCAGAGTTTTTACACTAAGGAGCTAAATTTGAGTCTCACTTTAACAGATGATGGTGAGTAGGATTGTACTTGGATTCCCCAAGTCTCTAGAGTACAACGACTCCCCTTATTAGATCTTGACCTTAACTGGTCTCAGTGGTATGAGTCCCATTTGGTACTTAATACTGGACATGTATACACAAAAGAGTTGCTTGAACCTCTCAAGCCTTATCTGGAGTTCACACACTCTCAGACTCTCTCTGTCTCTGTCTGCTTGATTCTACCTTTGCTCTGCAGGCCAACTCGGCTTCTCTATTCTCTGCAATTCACTTCTTTCTTCTTTCTTGCCTCTTGGCTTTTTGCTTCTCTTTCTCTGCTTGGCTTTACTTTTTGTCTGTTTGTCGCTCAAAGTTAATCTTCTCCCCAACTGTTCATTTCTGCTTCCCAGCTCTCTTGATCTCCTTCCTCTGCCTGCTCGAATTCCCCTGCTCTGCGTCATCATCCTTGTGTAATGCTTCATAGAAAGGTGGCCACTTGTTTCCTCATGAAATGAGTGTCAGTTCTCTTTGAATGGTGTTATTTCCATTGCTCGAAGATTGGCCATGAAACTGATTCCTCTACTAGCTCAACGGTCATGCGGACCTCAAATCTCAGATGCCTCAGCCTATTTCCTCGTCGAGTCTGGTCATCCATCATATCATTTCTCCACTATTGATCTAGAGTCTCCAGATCGTACGGTCTCCATACATATCGCGCGGGTAAGTAGCCTAACCTTTACACACGCGATGTGAGCAGTTTTCTCTCCAATCCACTAGACGCATGTCACCTACTGTATGGCATCAGGCAGAACTCGATCGAACCTGCTTACCACTTGAAGACCTTTTGATATCCTATTGGTTTTAGTCCAGGACCCATCTTTTGATGAAACCAATGATTCTCGTATAGTTTTATGTTTTTCCTCATGACTGAGCGCTTCGGCATTTTCCTTCAATGAGGGGGATGCCCTGCGATATGCGATTAGCTCTTTAGCGCTAATCACATATCAGAAATTGCTTCTGTTTTTGGATTTGACCTCCCGTTTATCAATTTGTGCCACTACGTAGTCACCATGGGCCAATGGTCTGCTTGATTTGACCGAGGGTCCTCATTGTTCCGTGTTGACCACAAATTTCCATTGTTTAGAGGTTATTTTTGATAAGCTCGATACCCATATAATTTTGAAGCTTGACATAATTTGAAACAGTCATAAAAACTTAGAGAATGTTTAATGATCCAATTCGGATCACGGTCTTCCCACTGAAAAAGCTTTTGGACCACCAAAAATTAGTTTTCAAGCATCGATTAAGTGAGAGTATAGTTGTCTCACTTGTCCAATCTCTATCCACTTTGTACTGCTTGGCTTTGAAACCTTTAGTCTAATCTTGAGGTACTCAATATCTCCCCTGCGCATCATCCTCACCTTTCTGTCCAGAACTGTATCTTCCTACAATTCATTGAGATAGTGAGGTAACAAATCATCAATAGAAGGCATTTGACTCTCCTCTTTGGGATCTTCAATTAATAATGGTTCAAATTGTCTCAAGCTGTCTGCGTTAACGACTGAGTAGATGTGCATGTAAGCTGGTAAATCAGGGAAAAAAACATTCTCACCAATTTTCTCAAGTATCTTGAAAGGCCCATACCTTATTGGCTTTAGCTTTTAACCTTCACCTTGCATTTTGTCTTTGATAATATACAACCAGACTTGATCACCAACTTGGAAACTATGCTCCATCTAATGCTTTTCATGCCTTGCCTTGTACTTGGCTTAGCTATTTTTGACCTGTTCCTGTACTGCCTGGTTAATCTCTTAGATTTGTTCAATGAACTTCGCTGCCTTATCCACATCACTATGTCCATCAACTGCTATGTCTTTACCAAAGACAAAATCCAAGGGAGAACTTGGTGTGAAACCAAAATAGGTCTCAAAAGGAGATCTCTATGTGGAAGAATGTTTTGCTATGTTGTAAGAATGTTGCACATAACACAAATGTTCATCCCAAAGTTTGAGATGCTTGCTGCAAGAGCCTCTAAGCAACTGGATCACTGTCATGTTGACCACTTCTGTTTGGTCATCTGTCTATGGATGAAAGCCTATGCTTTTCTTCAGTTTGGTGTCCATCAGTTCCCATAGACTCAACAAAACTTCCCAACGAATCAGGAATCTCGATTGGATACAATGGAAGTGGGTAATCCAAAATGAACTCATACATGCTGAAAGAACAACTTTGCAGTTTGTTCAGGTGTAATATGTTTATTACAAGGTATCAAAATACACATTTTGCTGAACCTATCCACAACAACATATAAATAGTCATGACCTTTCCTAGATTTAGGTAGTCCTCCAACAAAGTCCATGGAAACACTTTCCCAAGGATGAGAAGGAACTGGTAGTGGAGTGTACAAGCCTAGTTTTCTATTGTTGGGCTTGCTTTTAGCACACATGGTACTCCCTCTTGCATATCTAAAAACTGTCCCATTCATTTTTGGCCAATAACAAAATCTTTGCAGCTGTGCAACTGTTTTACTTACCCCAAAGTGACTTGATATTAGAGAAGTGTATGCTTCTTGAATTATCTTTACTCTTTTAGTTTGTGGAATGCATAGCTTCCCACAATGATACAAGAGTTGGTCCTTAATGTGATAATCTAATTCTTCTGCTCTTTTTCCTTGACTTAAAGTTGCATATACATCTTTAAAATCTATATCTTGAGCATATTGTTCAATGTAGCTCTCATGCAATACTGAATTATGCTTAAGTATAGTAGATGCATTTATAATTGGTCTAGATAACATATCTACAACTTTATTGTGTATGCCTTTTTCATGTCTGATGACTAAATGAAATTTTTGTGGAAAACCCATCCATCTATAGTGTCTTGATTGCTACAACTTAGTTTAGGAGTGTGGATTTTTTAGTTGTTGATGATCAGTATGTATAACTATCTCTTTGCTCATTAAGTAATGTTTTCACTTTTTCACACTTTGTACTAATGCATACAATTATTTATCATATGTGGAATAATTAATTACTGCAGAATTAAATGTCTCAGAATGATAACATATGGGTTTATCGTGTTGTATCAACACTGCTCCCATGGCATAGTCACTGGCATCCTTTTGGATCTCAAATGGTCTTTGAAGATTGGGCAATGCTAGTACTGGTGTTGTACAATCTTTTCTTTTAACGTGTCAAAGGCTTTGTGCTATTTTCCTCCCCACTGAAACACCTTGTTCAATCCTATTAAAGCATGTGAGGGAGTTGCAATTAAGGAAAAGTTAGAAATGAGCCTTCTCCAATATTGTGCTGCTCCTAAGAAGCTTGTAACTTCTGTAGTAGATTTGGGTTTTGGCTAGTTTACAATGACTGCCACCTTAGAGGGATCTATCCTCAACTCACCACCTTGTACTATATGTCCCAAATAATTCAAAGATGTTTTTCCAAATTCACATTTTGAGAGTTTAACATAAAGTTTTTCACTTTTCAAAACATCTAGTTTCTGCTCAACATGCTTTAAATGTTCTTCGCATGTTTTGCTAAATATAAGAATGTCATCCAGATATACAATAACAAAATCATCAAGAAAATGTCTAAGTATATCATTCATTACTCTCATGAAACTAGTAGGAGCATTAGTTAAGCCGAAATGCATAACCAACCACTAATACAATCCCTGCTTTGTCTTGAAAGCAGTCTTCCATGCATCTTGTTCTGCAACTCTGACCTGATGATATCCACTATGAAAGTCTAACTTAGAAAAATAAAGAGATTCCTTTAAATGATCTAATAGGTCATCTATGTGAGGAAGGGGATAATGATTTTTTATTGTTATCTTATTCAGTGCTCGATAATCAATCCAAATTCTCCACAAGCCATCTTTTTTTTCACCAAAATGATTGGACACCCACATGGTGATGTGTTAGGTCCGATGAACTCCTTCTCAAGAAACTCCTGCACCTGCTTCTTCATTTCTGCATTCTCTAAAGTGGACAACCTATACATTCCAATGTTAGGAAATGGAGCATCTTGCTGCAAATTAATATCATGCAATATTTCCTTTTTGGGTGGTAGACCTTTAGGTTCTTGAAATAAGATATCATATTTTGAATTTGACTTTTCCTAAATCAACTTATTGTTTAGCATCACTACCCTCAAATACATTGGTTTTATCAGGTTCGTTTTCCTTTACAACCATCAGTAAAAATTGTTTACATGAATTTACAATTCGTTTCATCTGCCCTGAGTTTATGAGAGTATAATTATTCTTGAGCTTATGAGCTCTTACAATATATTTGATTCCATCTTTAACGAGGAGATACTTGTTCTCGGCTCTGTATAAAATAACTTTTCTATCATACAAGTAGGGACTTCCTAAAACAATTCCACATATATCCAAAGGAAGTATATCTAACTCAACCTCATCTACAAATGTTGACCCAAAAGAAAACTTAAGTTTACATTGTCTAGTCACTTTTAGTTGTGTTTTATCACTTAACCAACCTAATCAGTATGGTTTCTTGTGAGGTGTAGTCAGTAATCCCAACTTCTTTACAATTGCTTTAGAAATTAAATTTACTTGTGAGCTACTATCAAACAAAGTATCAATCTTTTGATGCTTGGAAATAACTTGAATATGGAAAAGCTCATGTCATTTTCTCTCATTTTCTTCATTATTAGTAGATTATGAAAAATTACTAGTAGATGCTTTAGAATTTTTACCTTTTATACCTGTGGCTACAATGGTTGTTTCATCTCTTGAGCTTGACCCAAATCTTTCTAAATAGTTGCAGCAATCTTCTTCTTCTTGCCCTTGAATGTCCTAGGTCTCAGCTCTAGATGCAGGATCCAACAGGCTCATCATCATGCCCATCCTTGTTACAATGAGTGCACGAAGACTTGCTTTTTTGTGCAGCGTTGGCCTTCCTCTCTTTCCATTTTTGTTTTCTTTTCTCCTTATTCTTGCTTGCAATGGGCTTGGATGATCCCCCAACTTCTGGGTTCCCATTCTTTCCTCTAGCTTCTAGATGCGTAGTTTGAACAGATAGCTCATCTATACTAGTGGGATTAAACATGAGGATAGTGTGCCTCATGTAGCTCTGTAGACCACCTATGCACTTCAACAGAGTCTCAGGTGAGTCTAATGAAATTCCTAGAATCAAAGCTCTTTTCCTAAATTCTTGGGTGTAACCTTGTACACTTTTCCCTTTCAATTGGCGAAGAGTTTACCAACTCATCATGGCTTGGTGCATGTAAGCTAGTGGATAGAACTGCTTTTTGATTGTAGAAACAAATTCACACCAGACAGAAAGAATCTTACCATGTTTCTTCATGTCAGCTTGTGTCCTGCCTTCCCACCATACCAAGGCAGGGCCTCCAAGGTGTAGGCTGACCAGCTAAATCTTACTCTTGTCTGAGTCGATACTTTACACTATGCAATAAACATCAATTTGTCTGATCCAATTATCCAGCTCATCTTCAGCAAACTCTCCATCATATATTGGTAAATCAAATTTAACATCTAATTTAATCAAAGATGTCTTCTTTTTGTGTTCAAGGCTATTAGGAGGTGTGAGAAAGTTTTCTTCTTTCCCTTTTCCTTTTGAGTGGTGTTTTGTCAATTTAATGTGTCCTAAATTGCTGCATTTAATTGTCAATCCAGGATTCGTAAGATGACGAAGTGCGGCGCACTATATGTGCAAGATAACCTATCTCTTACTTTTTGTCGTTTTTGGTTTGTTTTATTTGTTATGGGGGTTTTTTATCTTGGTTGGTTTCCTAATGTGTGAAGAAAATTCTAAAAGATAAGTATGGGTATAAATGTTCAAGGCAATGATGTCCTTTATATTGATTTCCCAAAATTCAGAAATATGCAATGACAAAATTAATTCCTAATAGAAAATGAAAATGTGCCACTATTCTAATCAAACAAACAGTGAGATATTGATCATGAAACCCAGTATCCTTGCTGCTGTCTAAATACAAAAGAATTTGTACTCAAAGAAATCCAAAAATTGCAAACAAAGTAAATCTAAAATCAAATTACATCAGTTCATCCTCTGACCCCTCGCCATTAGTCTCGCTATGAATTTCGGAGGTAATCATAAACAACTTGAGCTATCTTATATCTAATTTGTAGGAAAATAAACTAATATCAAATTACACACTCATACTTCAATCACTCGCCATTCGTCTCGCTATGGCTTTTGGAGGTAACTGAAAATATCATGAGAAATTCAATATCTAACTTGCAGAACAATAAATTAATATCGAACTACACATTCATATTTCAATCCCTCAGGAGGTACCTGATAATGACATGAGTAACTTAATATCTAATCTAACTAATAAAGCAAATATACAAAACTAAAATAAATAAAACAGTGCTGGTGTTATACGGGAATAGTGTCCATACGGATATTGCTATTCCCGCTAAGATGTGTGGCTATCTTAGAAACAAACAATCAAAGTCTACTGTTGATTCCTTTTATGAAAATAGATGAGAGGAGAACCAGAGGGCCAACCTGAGTTCTTGCACCATTCCCTCTCCTTCTTGATAGAGTTTTTGTTGCTCGCTCTTTTGTCTTCTCAACTCCAAAAGGACCTATAGAATCACAGCAACATACTACTATGCAAGAAACAAGGATCTAAATTCACAAATAATGTAGGATCAGATGTACATTAACCATATGCAAGCACATATAAACAAATACACCGGGATATGGAAGCAAACAAGAATATCTTTATTCAGATAAAAGTCGCAAGAGGATTACAACCATGAGCAGCTCTGACCTAGCATTATCCTCTAGCTAAGAAGCCCTTCTTTCACCTCAAGCAAAGCAAAATCACCCAACACTGTGAATGTACCCAAGAATACTGACAACACTTCTCTATGGATTACAAAATTCTAGCCTTTGGATCTCTATGATGAGGGATCCATATATAGATGATTATAGAGAGGTGAGTCATCTTTTGGGATCTTGATTAGTGTCTTCAATCTGATAGTTCTTGTTTCCACTTGGTGAATGAAGATCTCTTACTCATCCCTGGTCGAAAATGGAGTGGCAAGTGTCAGAGGGGAAGCTTCTGGAAGATTCCATGATCTTCCACCTCGCATTTTGGTCCCTGCCATTTGTCCATTCCTGACTATCGCACCCTACAGAGGAGCAAAACAGTATGCATCGCACCCTATTCATTAGGAAGGTGATATGCATTGCACCCCCTGCATGGAGCTTTCAGTATGGTCCGGTTTTGACCATTTATGAGCAGTTTTCAGTGGAGAACTTCTGGGAGATGATGTAATCAATTGACCTTCTTCCTTTAGGTAGTGAAGCAACCCTTTTAGGGACTTAAGAGCCCTCAGTTTATGGACATTTGTGATTGGGGTTGAAGTGCCCAAAAATGTCTATAACAGTTTCCCCCTAAAGCATGAGGTCGTTAATCATTTTTTATGTTGGGTGAAATGCTTTATTATGAGGATCTGAAGTTTTTCTGAGCTGGGAGGTGACCTGTAATAAGATACAATACAATACATTATGTGACAACATTTTTTCATGATCTAGCTGAGGCAGGCATTCCCATGCTTAGCTTTATAAACTCATTTTCATGTACATAGAACAGACGATCGTTTGTGTGACAGACTGATGATATGGACACATCATCCTTTGATTTGGATGATCATCTGTTCGGCAATTATGTACACTTGATGCTTTTATATTCCTGAATATATCGTAGCTCGGATGGATGAAATTAGATCCAGGGTCGTCAAACTCGGCCAATCTTCACTTGGAGTACAAGTCGATCCATGTGAAAAATGTTTCTGGAGTCGAACATGGAAAGACATCGCCTGATTACCAGCCAATGATGTAAGTTATTAACAGGTGTGAGAGGAATCACAAATAATGACAATGACCCTCAAGGTACTACAGTACAATCTACGTGGTGTGAAAAAGGGACTTGGCATCAAACACCACGCAAAATCTCTCGGTCGAAGGTCATTGATGTAAACTTGTCACCGAAAGTGAGAAACTTGCCATTGAGGCATGAAAGCTTCAAAGTACTGAAAGTGTTGTTCCTAGAAACTTCTTTGGGTAATGACTGATGTCGACGAGAAGTGACCCATCGCAGGAGGGCCTTAATGAATCCCACTATTCAA
>APFE030173304.1:0-13545 GCA_000404065.3 Pinus taeda | reverse complement strand
AATGGTTGACCAAAGTCAAACATTGGCAACATTAGTCAACTAAGGTCATCCTTGGTCGGTCACAATTAGGATTATAAATTGTTTAATAATAATAATAATAATAATAATAAGGTTGAACACTCATAAACTTTAGTCAAACATAATTTCCTATTAGTATTATTGATTAATATGTTGATAATTGTTTAAGTTTGTTAACTTTAACAAAACTCCTCAAATCTTGCTAATGCAACGAGATAATAAGGCAATGTGCTCAAAATTTACAACTACAATCTATATGTTTTGGGGTTTTTATGTTTTTATAGAAATTTTTTATATTACAAGAACATGAAACAAAAGAAATGAAAATATATACATTTGAAATGCAATATTTGTAGTAGAGCAGATGATAGATGAAAGGAAATAAAAATAAAAAATAAAAAACATATTTAGTTAGAGAAACGAGCTAGTCAAAATTTGGGTATGATAACCTTAAATTCTATAGAGAATAAATTGCGATAAATTATAAAAATAAAAGTGAAACTATTGTAATAAAATATATAATAAAGACTAAGATATGCAAAATAATGGAACTGTAAAAACAATCGCTCACTTCATTGATAATGAGAATGTACAACCAAATCTTGAAAGACATACTTCTGTGAAAGCCTTTGATCAGTCTCAACACAAAAACTACTACAATGTAAATCAAATCACATACAATAGCCTGTGAAACATGCAAGAATGGAAATTGATTGAATTCCTTCATGGAAGTATAAATACAACAAACTTGCTTTTTGTAAAAAGATAGCTATTAGCATTGGAAAAAAGTGACCATATCTTCAAACAATAAAAATAGATCAAAAAAACAGAAGATACTTGAAAATTTCCTCGAACATATTAATGGATTCACCCTAATTTGTCTCCCCTTTTTGAAATGACATCGTTTTCACCATCAAGATTAGCTTCTAACTTATAGGAAATTAAAATCAAAGGACAAAATGACACCAATTTTTTTATAGCATACCTCTCTTCATCGTTCTTTCTCTCTCCCTTCACAGATCTCTTCTCCTTTTAAAGGAGTTTAAAATAGTTTGGGAAGTTTTTCCTTTTAAAATATTATATTAAACTTAATTTTGTAATCTGATTGATTAGAAAGCAGAAAGAGGGATGTTCTAAAGGCATAATTAATAAAATAATTTATAAAACTTTATTTTGACTCTAGTAGGTGAGACCCTTTTCCTTATTAATTGGGTTTGAAAGCTTTTTATTTTAAATACATAACTAATGAGATTTTGTGACCACACATTTTTGCTACATATAATACCCAATCATGATCATAATAATAAAATATAACATATTAACATAGCTATGTCATAGTCATATGTGCAACCAACCAAATATATGGCACATCATCAAATTTTCACCACAAATGTTATCAAATAAAAACTAGATAGATGTTGTAACGTTTTCTTGCCTCGAAGAAGTTCCCAAAAGAAAAAATTCAAAAAAATATTTTATTAAGGCACTTTGTAAATAATATAGGTATAGTTTCATAATGCCATATACTTTATTGTTTTGATAGGTTCAAATAAAGTTTTTCTTTTGAATAAAATGTATAATAAAGTGCTTGAATAAGCATTGCGCACTTATCAGCAACAAAGATTTGACCCGACTTGATCAATGGTCCTCATTCCAAAGAAGAGCTACACTTAAAGATCTGACTCGACTTGATCAATGGTCCTCATTCCAAAGAAGAGCCACCCCCACTTATTCGATGTTTAACGGGGGGTAGGTGGTTAAGTTGTTTCATGAAACTATCTTGGCATACATGGTAGCTTGTCATGAATTGTGCACACCCCCTCCTCACCCACACCCTCGTCCCTTGACATTAGAGCAATTTTGAGGTGTAAAATGAGCCTCAAAACAAAAATGTACAGCCAAAATCAACTTTATAACAACCAATAGAATTCAAGGTGATGATGTCAACCATGAGGGATGATTCACCATTTTTGGAGTAAAAAAGTGAAAAGATTAAAAAATTAAAAATGATTTTTTCAATTCATATTTTCAACTTATCTCTCTATGGCTTTACTTGAATTTCAAGCGGGAGCACTTGTTCGATGAAAAATTTAATTCCTCCTCGAAGCGATGGACCCTGCTATAAATGAGAAATGCTTGAAAAACATGATTCTAATCACGTTTTTTCATGTAAATATCATTTTTTTATGTAGCAGGTACCATAAAAAATATGCAACATGGGTACGCCTTGGATGAGGAAATAAATTATGCTTCCAACAAATGCTCCCGCTTGAAATTTGAGCGAAATAATAAAGAGATAAGTTTAAAATACATGTTGAAAAAGTAGTTATTTCCTTTTTCCCTCTAAAATTTGATGATGTAAACTATTCTTATTTTATGATATTCCTTAAGAGGCTCAATTTAGACCTCAAAATTTCTCTAAAAACAAATTAATGCTCACCACTACATGCAAACTCACTTTTATTTCCTTTAAATGGTTCATCCGTTATTATTACTCTCTCACCAACCACCAAAGGTCAAATCTATTTTGCATTTCCAACAAATTTGTTCATTATCCCGCGCCCATTGGTTGTTTTATATTAAAAAAGAAATACGTGCTCATTCATTTCTCACATTTTTCAAAGAAATATAGATAATTTGAGCAACAACATTTCAGTTGTTCGAAAGCCATTTCACGTGTATTGAAAGAGAATTCCATTGTCCCCATTTTATGGGTAATTTTTTTCTTTTTGCCATTTTATGGGTATTTTTTTGGGCCTTCTTTTTACATTCAACAATTAGTTCATAGTAGGGAAAAAATCTAAAACCCACGTTAAGACCATACATTCCTCTGTGCTTGTCAGACTTAACTGATTGCCATTAATTGACCTTGAAGTCAAAATTGTAAAGACCAAGTGCGAATATGATCTTATGAACTTTAAAATTGGGAATTTCAATGATTCCAAGATAATAATGATGAATTTTCTCTGTAGGAGTCTTTGTTGCCCCAATTTATCTTCCCACAAACCCATCATTTTCCATAATTTTTCAATGGTGTGCAGATAGGTATTTTCCAAGTGAGAGAGATATTATAGCAAAGAATGGGAAGCTATTATTTTCTGTAACTTCTAAATATATATTGCAAGATTTACAAGTCCGTGCTCCTAGTTCTTTGCAACTTTTTTTCAGTGAAGTTTTGTTAGAAATTGATCAAAAGTTGACCTTTTGACAAAGAGCTTTTATCTTTGAATCTTTTATGCTAGTTATAATTCCAAAAAACAATCCACCTTATCCTTCATCTATGTTCGGAGAGATCTCTAGATAAATTATATATTTGTTATGCTTCTTGTTAGGGTATGACTGTGATGAGGTAGTATATGAAGTTATATTGGGATTTCTGTCAATTTTCTCACTAGGAAATAACCAACAATATTGTTCAATTTCACCAATTTTTCTTAGAAGTTATTCATGAACTGTTTTTAAAGTTTGGAACTAAAAAAGCGTTCAAACATCAATATGTGTTGGTACATTGGTTTTTATATTATCAATCAGAAATATTTGAGATGCAATTGTAGAAGCAGGACTTGCAGGGTAATCAATTGTTAGTTGTTCATTGGACCTCATTGGTCAGGAAAAACTCTGAAGAGTTTTTTTTATCATTTTTGTGGATAAGTTTCTTCATGTATGTCTCAGTCTCTTAAATAGTGATAGTATTCCCAGAATCTCTCTAGAGATTAAAAGAATTATACAACTTAGTGAGAAAACTAAATTGGGTGACTCACATTTGTATACAGATTTTACCGAAATTAGAATATATGGTTGTGAGCTCCTTCCTTATCAATTACCAACTTTATTTCCTATTAGAAAATTTTCCCTTGAGTTTATTAGACAAAGTCTTAATGTGGCTCAAACACATTTCTTACCTAGGAAGAAAGAAGAATTATTTGAACTCAAAGTACAAGTAGGGCCTTTTGTTGTTAATACCAGGGTAGAAAGAGACTCTCTTATCAATGATAATTGAACAAAATGTACAAATATAAAGGATGGAAGTAGAGATGGAGAAATTACTCAAAGAAAGAGAGCAGATAGGAAACACAATGATTTCTACATCACAAGGAGGTTCAACAAGGAATGACCCAACATAAGCATTATCTTTATTCATTTAAAAAAATCAAGAAATTGGTAATTTGAAAGAAGCTCTAGAGAAGGGAAAAAAACAAAAATCAACTATGATAATGCTTTAATTACTGAAATCTAAAAAGGTATAGGTTGAAAAAACAACTCGAATAGAAATTAATTCAAATTCACAGTGCTAAATGTTCATACAAGATCTGGATGGAAATAGTGTCTTCATTCTATAACATTTGGGAATCAATTGAAATTATAGTGGAACAAGAAGAATTGTTGGAACAAGCAAGGGGACCTATTGATGAGATCAAAGATGGTATGGGAAACAAACCTAGCCAACCAATAAATATTACTAAGTTTTTAAATACTAAGACAAGAGAAGAGTTAGAAGAATTAGGTATAATTGATTCATTTTTACAAACTATAATAGTTCTGATAAAGGAAAACTTAATGCCAGAATGAAATAAAATGTGAAAGTTTACATACACAAGAAAATAGATTTTACAGAGAATATTCTATTTTACAACAAAGAGGTTTTACTTCTTTTAAAAATGCCCAAGGCTAAATGGTGGCAAAGGAAGACCATCAAAGATCACTAAATAGGGTAGCCATGGATAAATAAAAAATTTCTGGAGTAAAAGAAGCTGTAAGTGGTCAAACTTTACTAGAAAAGTTATCTGATGATATGTTTATTTATTATGAAGTTAAGCATCTATTCATTGTTAAACCAAATTTTGAAAAATATACAAAAGTGGATCAAGATTTCAGAAAAAATGGTTGATTTGACTCATCCAATGGAAGAGGAATGGGAACAACTAGTGAATCTCATTGAATAGTTAGAATAAAGGCATCATATCAGCAAGAGATCAAGACATTTTCATACTTTGAATCTGATGATATGTTTATTTATTATGAAGTTAAGCATCTATTCATTGTTAAACCAAAATTTGAAAAATATACAAAAGTGGATCAAGATTTCAGAAAAAATGGTTGATTTGACTCATCCAATGGAAGGGGAATGGGAACAACTAGTGAATCTCATTGAATAGTTATAATAAAGGCATCATATCAGCAAGAGATCAAGACATTTCCATACTTTGAGGAGCATAATTGGAATATAATTGAGTATTTTGGGCTCATATGCAAGAATCAAGAACAGTTGGAGGCTATAAAGCAAGAGTTAGAATTGTTATGAATACTATCCAAAATATTTTGGATAAAATTTATTTTTATTGTAAATATTTATTTTTATGTAAATATTTTATTTTTATTTTGAATCTATAGAAGATACAGATTTTGGTATCAAAATATATATATATCATTTTGATAAATTGGAAAAGGGTTGATACTTGGAATTTTTTTTGGAATTCTATTGTAATATCTGTAATTTTGAAGCTAATTAAAGGGATATGTTTTCTACTTATAGCAACATTGTTTTTCCTATGAGTGTTTCCAGTTTTTCATAATTTTATTCTTCAATACATATTAGGTTTATTAAACAAATTGTTTGTTTGTTATGGATTACTCTAAAATAATTAGATTGTTTTCTTCAGTTTAATTCGTGTATGTATTAATGTGAGTTTTGGGATATTTTTCCATATACTTGATGTTTATATTTGATCATTAAGTATTTATATTGAATGCATATGAATTAGCTGTTTCTTCTTTTCCTCTATCAACATGTTTAACAAATTGTATAATGTTGCTGTTGGAATCAACACTTCAATTAATCTTTAACAGGCTAAGAATTATTATTCAAGAAAGGATTTTATCAATGAACCAACCAAAAACATCATAGATATTTTGACACAATTATTTATCTAGAAATTGTGAGCAAAAGATAACAAATCTTAAGAAAAGCCCGACACTCCTGGTTCCTCCATAATCATATACATTTTATATCTATCAAAAAAAATGTAAATAGAGTGTTGTATGCATAATAAATATAAATTCATATATAACCATACATTCTCTTCCTCCAAACAAAATTCTCACAAAATACTCCTATCATAAAATCATTGTAAATATCGTCATGTCTCGTATCATAAAAGCATAGTAAACATCCACATGTATATGCATTGAAGAGCGTCCAAGCAAAACTGGAAAATAACATCGCTCAATCATCTTCACGACAACAAAACTGAATAATATTCATAATGATATCAAAAAAGTATTGCGAGTACCCATAAAGTATTGCGAGATTTTTCTTGTTGCTCTTCTTGGTGAAGGTGATACGTGACAAAATGTGGAGATCCATATGAAGATTCACAAAGAGTGACATGATATTTTTATCTTTTGTCACCCATGACAAGCTGAGGGATGACTATTTGCTTGGAGGAGTGACCAACTGGGTTGGAAAATACAGTGAGTTGCTTGGAGGCTTGAGCCGCGGATAGAGGATGGTGACTGGTAGGTGTGGAAGGTTGTGGTTCTTCACGGGGAGAGTGTACCACATGAAACAACAAACTATAAATGATCAGGAAAATTTTCCTCAAGAGGAGGGGCACCACATGAAACAACAAACTATAAATGATCAGGAAAATTTTCCTCAAGAGGAGGGGCACCACATGAAACAACAAACTATAAATGATCAGGAAAATTTTCCTCAAGAGGAGGGGGCAGTGGGTCGACCTTGAACAAAATGCAAAGGTTATGTAGAGATGGAAGCTTTCAAACCATCATTGTTAGGGGGCAATCGGAGGAGTAGATACATGTGGGACATAGGGATACTTATGCTAGGTGCATGATGAACAAGGAGTTATTGTGGTTGAGCCACTGGCTGAAGTTAACAACACCAGTGAAGAAATTCTTGAGAATCTGCATCAAAATGAATGGATACCATTGGCCGCATCATGTCCCTTCAAAATCTCAATTATTTATCTTTATTTCCCTTTCGTCTACCTCTGCCTCTATTTCTATTAAAAAAATTTAAAAAATACCAAGCTGGAAATGCATTTATAAAATTAATTCCCAGGTAATAAATCATATGGAATTCATGTTAATTAAATTAGTACATCATCTGAGAAACCCACAGACGGGAATTCACGTAAGAGGTGATGTGAATCACATTGGCAGACTGCCTAGCAACCTATGTGAAAGCTCAAAAAATAAAAGGATCATTTTTCTTTGAAAGAGTAAAAGGATCATTTCTATGCATAAACAAAATTTAGGTGATGAGCAATTCCATTTAATCGATATTATTTTGAAAATTATAGAGGCTGCGCTGGATCATTTCTTTCCTAGACACGCATGTTTTTTTACAAAGAAATGAAAAAGTTTCAATATAATATGACAGCAGAATCAATATAATATAAAATGAAATCAAGAGTGATGCAAATAAAAAGTTTAGATTGAAATTCAAAAACATATAATTGGAAGTTTGATAATCGCTTTGTTTGAAAACAGTAAGACAAAGTTAGTGGACACACATTCATGGAGGCGCGATATGATTGTGTATAGGTTAATACGAATTAGGATTTTCAAAGAAAGTTCCCTGTTGAACCAAGAAAATCCTTATTCGTATTAATTCATATACAATCATAGTTCACTATAATCAAACCGTACTCAACTTTTAAAAAATAATATTAAGGTTGGTAAATAAGGTTTAATATATAATAATGTTTAGTAATAATTATAATGATAAAATGAGTAGTTTTTAAGTGTGATTTTTTGGTGTTTCCTACTGATTTCTAGTCTGAATTCATCTAAAACATTTGTGATTAAATCTATTGATTTATGTTTTTTAAACTGATTTTTTTGACTACATATATGGATTCCACACTCTCAAAAACCTCTGGGCACTTCCCATGTGAAGAGTTCACCCTTAAAACTTGTGATTTCAATGAATCCCTGCCCGATACTAAACAAGTTAAGTCAGAAAATAAATAGAAAAACTTTCATTTAAAGATTAATCTATAATGAAGTTGATTAATAATAATAATATTAATAATAAGGTGGACTATTTTTAATTATAATATGATTGGACATATTATTAATAGTTTGCCATGATCTAATTGGGTGAAACATATGCTTATCATGTTTAACAACTTAGTCAATATTGTTCATCCTTAGCCAACATAACTCGATCATATTCAATTATAGTAAACCATGGTCGACCAAAGTCAATCTTAGTCAACCAAGGTCAACCTTAAGTAATCATAGTTATGGTTATTTAATAATAATAATATCAATATTAATGAAGTTGACTATTAATAATATTAAACACCATATAATTCAATTTAATAATTTTATATCATTAGTATTATATAATTAAATATATAAACAATAATATTATTATGGTTATTATTAATATTACTATTACTAACATTAATATTTAGTCATACTTAACCATAGCGAACCATCATTTATTATTTCTCCCCATGCACATGGATTCTGACTTAAACTAGTACAACACCATTTACTAATGTGGTTGATATTTTCCACCTTTTATGCATGCAAATCTTCATATGAAATTGACTTTGATCTAAGTATATCAAACACAATAATAAATGTGGTTGTACTAGTAATTATTAAATATATTGGTCTTTTTCTATTTTTTTCTCCATGAAACTACTTTTCCCAATTTTAATAGAAATGTTTAAAAACTATAGATTTAAATGTTATAATTTCTAAAATTAAACTAATGGCACAGTAATATTAAAAAAAAAAGTATCACAATGTCGCTCAAATATTACTAATTCTTTTTGGTATCTCAGAGGAATCCAACAACTCACTTGACACATAACTACTAGTATAAATCCATCTTAATCACTAATCTATCAAGACCTGAGAGGGATCAAATCTCTTTAGGTGAAAAAGTGAGATTTCTTAAAATGTTTTAAATATATATTTTGTTTTCAATTGCTTTATATAATGTATATATATGTATATTTCTTAACTTTTAACTACTTTATTTCTCTATAAGGTTGATATAAGATTATGTTGTTTCATATGGACATCGTAGTATTTTATTTATAGTTGAGAGTAAAAGTTTCCAAGAAAAACTGGAAAATAACATCATTGTATCATCTTGACAACCAAAAAACTGAATAATATTCATAAGCATATCAAAAAAGTATTGCAAGTACCCATAAACTATTATCCATGATTATGTGACTCAGTAAATTCTACTTATTGTTCTTCCTGGTGAGGGTGAGATGTGAAAAAATGTGAAGATCCATGTGAAGAATAAAAAAGAGTGACCTAGTATTTTTATCTTTTGTCACTGATGATAGGTTGAGGGATGACTAATTGCTTGGAGGAGTGACCAACTGGGTTGGAAAACACAACGAGTTGCTTGGAGGATGGTGACTGGTAGGTGTGGAAGGTTGTGGTGCTTCACTTGGAGAGTGGACCGAATGAAGCAACATACTATAAATGACGATAATACATTTCCTCAAGAGGAGGGAGCAATGAGATAATGCATCGACCTTGAACTGAATGCAAAGATTATGTATGGATGGAAGCTTCCCAACCATCATTTTTAAGCGAAACAAGAGGAGAATATACATGTGGGGGTATAGTTAATACTTGTGAATTTGTATCAAAATAAATCGATACTATTGACCTCCTATCCCTTCTAAATCCCAAATTTTTATCTTTATTTCCCTTCCCTCTATCTTTGCCTCTAATTTTGCTAAAAAAAATATCATGTTGAAAATGAATTGACAAAATTCATTCACAGGTAATAAATGTTTTTTTCCATGATATAGGTGTCTGGGATAGAATATTAAATATTTGACGCTACCAAACCAATAATCACAACAAAAATACTTTTCATAGCAGAATATAAAAATAGTAAATCACACATGCACAAATTATATAAACAACTTTTACAATTTTGTTAAATAACCCAACTTCGTTATATTAATCAAATTGAATAATATACCAATCTAGGGCTCCCATACCAGGGATAGTGTCCCTCATACATCCACTAGTACAATATACAAAATTGGGGCTTGGTGTCAATCCATCGACAACTAATATAACCTCAAAAAGATACTCTGACCATCTGGTTGTAGCACGCTTTCTCAGCTCCTCTCATTTGTATCCTGTACCTACCTAGTCATTCAGCTCCAGATCTGCAACACTATCTTTATCAGTGATCCGAGTCCATCTGGACATTGAACCTCGACTATCTAATCTGCTCACTAGCTATGCCTTCGTCCATCAAGGACACAACACATCAAGACTCCTATTGACTTTTTCATAACTCCATTTGTGACAAAATATCAATCTTCCCATTGTTGATTCTTAACTACTCAGGCACTTCAGCCCACTATAGTCTTCCTGCACTACTCCAATGACGACCAACATAAGGCATCAAGGGCTGCCACTTATCACAAGGTCACTAAAACATCAAGTCAACCTTAACTTTGTGTCACAAGCTCACAAAATATCTTCAAAAATTAATATCTCTTCTATGATAACTTGGCTCAAACATCAATGGGTGCAAAACCCCAAGCTTGGGTTTCAAGCCCATAAGGCCACTTGTGGAATTCCTTCCTCCAAACCCTCGATCCTCAAGGCTTGGAGTACCTCCCAGCCTACTAAAAATCAACATTCCCTCTTAGCAAGGGAGGTACTTCCAAAACTAGGAAGTAACCATCATCATTTGATGACACTAGCCCATCTGCATCCATCACTGCAACATACTATGTAGAATGAACCCAGAAATCTCGGTAGTGCCTCTTCCCTCATCACATCTAAACCTAAATATCCCAAACCGCCATAGGGATGCTCCCTCTAAGGCTAGACTCCCTCTGGGCCTACATGATCTCCACTAGCTCGGTCTTACAAGCACTCATCCTCCTGGATCCAATACTAGACATGCAAATCAATCCAATCTCGGGTATACAACATCAATATCTAATGAAGACTCTAGCCTGCCAATTTGTAGTCCATCACATGATGCCATCTCATCCAAGCCAAAGAAACCCTCGAGTTATCCCAACCATCCATGACATATTAATGGAAGTCCATGATCAACAATTTTCCCTAGAACAAACTGTTGTTCACCAGGCTCACCACCAATCTACCAGAACTCCCTGCCAAACTCACTACCAAGCTAGTCAAGATCACATCTCCATGTCTTTAGATGAACCCTTTGCTCCATGATCTAGACACCCACAACTCCCTCTGAGTTGCTTTGTTGTGCACACTCTGTTTCACTGTCCCTCAAAGTAGCTCATATACCCTCTGATGCCCTATTGTTTTTCCATAATCTTGGTGTATGGGATAAAATATTAAATCTCTAACGCTACCAAACCAAGAACCACAACGAAAATACTTTGCATAGTGGAATATAAACAACAATAAATAACACATGCACAAAATATAGATAATTTTTTATAATTTTTTACAATAACCCAACTTCGCTATATTAATAAAACTGAATAATACAATAGTCTAGGGCTCTCATACTAAGGATAATGGCCCTCATACATACTCAAGTACAATATACGAAACTGGGTTTGGTGTCAATCCATCGACAACCAATCTAACCTCAATAAGATACTTTGACAATATGGCTGTAGCATGCTCTCTTAGCTCCTCTCGGTCGTACCCTGTACTTGCCCGGTCCTTCAACTCTGGAACTAGAGCACTACTTGTAGCAACGATCCAAGTCCATCTTTCCACTGAATCTCAGCTATCCAATATGATTACTAGTTGTGCCTTATTCCATCAAGGGCACAATACATCGAGACTCATGTTGACTTGTTCACAACTCTGTTTGTGAACAACTCTCAATCTGCCCACTGCTTTGGCTCAGTTATTCAGGGACTTCAATGCATTATGGTCTTCAACCGTTGCTCTAATGAAGACCAACATAGGGCACAAAGGGTTTCCACCTATCACTACAACATGTCTGTTATGTAACCAACTCACAAAATAGAAGAAAAGATAGAACAACGACTTCAAAATCAGCCTCTTCGAGGGGGCAACCTCCTTTAAATTACACAAATGAATAATTCTTGGATGATACAAATGAAAAAACCTCCTTTCTATATATAGGAGCCTAAGGGGTCACAATATAATCAAAGCCAACATAACAATAATAATAT
The DNA here is from genome assembly GCA_000404065.3 of Pinus taeda. Classification (NCBI taxonomy): domain Eukaryota; kingdom Viridiplantae; phylum Streptophyta; class Pinopsida; order Pinales; family Pinaceae; genus Pinus; species Pinus taeda. Next base: position 1,357 of record APFE030173304.1, on the reverse strand, counting down.
AAGGGCACAATAATAACAATAGTGGGCTTCTATGGGGCACAATAATATCCATATGGGGACAATAAGGGCACAACAATAACAATAAGGGCTACAATAATAATGGTAATGGGGCAATCACTAGTACTATAGGTACCTAACATTCCCCTCTCCTTCAAAAAAGTGTTGTCCTCAATGCTTGAGTAATTTTGGATGCTTTCGTATAAAATTCTCACCCTCCCATGTGGAATATTCAGTGGTTAAGTTCTTCCACTTGATGAGATACTCCAAAATTGACTAATTTCATAGCTGTCCAGTTCTTTTTCTATGACTGCTTCAAGTTCCAATATGATTTTTCCTTCCTCGTCAAGTTTTGGTAATATCATTTGAACTGAGAGTTTGTCACCTATAACATTCTTTAAGCATGAAACACGAAAAACTGGGTGCACTCGGGAAGCTACAGGAAGCTCCAATTTGTATGCCATATTACCAATATTTTGCAACACCTTGTACAAACCATAATACTTTGGTGATAATTTATTATCCTTCTTAGCTTCCTTGAAGGACATTTGTTTATATGGTTGTAGACGTAGGAATACCCAATCACCTACATCAAAACTTCTTTAGTTGCGATGTTGATCTGCCTATTGTTTCATTCTATTCTGCGCCAAAGTGAGGTTATCCTTTAAGAGTTGGAGAACTTGTTGTTGATACTCGACGTGATCTTCCACTACTTGAACCTTAGAATTTTCTCTTAAATATGATGTGATGGATGGTGGATGATATCCATAAAGTTCAATAAATGGGGTCATTTTTTCTACAGCATGGAAGGAAGTGTTATACAACCGTTCATTTAGAGACAACCATTTGACCCATTGTGTTTATTTATTAGATACAAAGCAATGAAGATATCCTTCCAAACATTTTTTTACCATCTCAGTTGGCCCATTATATTGAGGATGATAAGATGAGCTATGAGCTAACTGAGTACCAAGACAAGAAAATAATTTTGTCCAAAAATTTCAAGTGAAAATAGAATATTTGTTGCTTACAGTAATCTTTGGGTTTCCATGTAGCTTTTGAATTGTTTCCATAAATGCAATAGAAACTATACTGACTTTAAATTGGTGCGATAATGCACAAAAGAGTGCATACTTGGTAAGTCTGTCAACTACCACCATGATGACACTCTTTCCTTCTGATGCAGGCCTCAACCCGGATAACCCAGAATCTTTAAACTCTGTCTATGCATATAACCATGCATTGCAATACACAGTAAATCCAACATATTATCCCTGATAATTGTTAAAATCTCTCAAAGTTCCAGACAATACATATGCACACAAATCACTGAAATAATTAATTAAGAAATAAATTATTT
>APFE030173283.1:2020-18121 GCA_000404065.3 Pinus taeda | reverse complement strand
ATCATCAAATTTTAGAGGGGAAAAAAAACCTATTTTTTCAACTCATATTTTCAACTCATCTACTTATGGTTTAACTCAAATTTCAAGTGGAAACAGTCTTTGAATGTAGAATTTGATTCCTAATTCAAGGAGTACCCATGTTGCATAATTTCGATGGACCCTACTACAAGAAGAAGGAAAAATACATGAAAAACATGATTGCAATCACACTTTTTCATGTATTTCTCATTTTTCATTTATTAGGGTCCATCAAAAGTATGCAACATGGGTACTCATTGGATGGGGAATTAAATTTTTCATCTAACGAGTACTCCCACTCGAAATTTTAGTAAAACATTTCGGAGATAAGTTGAAATACAAGTTGAAAAAGTAGTTTTATTATTTTATTATTTTTAATCTTTTTTACTTTTTACTCTAAAAATAGTGAATCATCTCCTATGGTTGATATCATCATCTTGAACCCTATTGGTTCTTATAAAGTTTATTTTGTTCATACATTTTTCCTAGGAGACCCATTTTAGACCTCAAAATTCCCCTAATGAATTACATGATCCATAGTAATGATGTGGCATATGACAACTCATGACATGGCATGACATGACACTATTGACGTGGACATCTTGATGACATGGCAATGTCAATCCACTTCTGTTGTTGCTTGTTACATGTATTCTCGAGGATGCTCTTTTGTTCCCCTCCTTATGGCTTGTAGGTAAGGAGCCTTGAATGATACCAAGTCTTGAGTTGTGGTCGCAAACTATTGTCCCTTTTTTTTTCTCTTGATTGATCAGCTTGCATAATCAACTGAAAATATGTATTTCAACATGTTTCCATTCTCCATATCCTTCTTCATCATCCTTTCATGGTATGATAGACTACCTACATCTGCAATTCACTCATGATGAGATGACATCAATTTGATAAACCCCTAGCCTAATATGGTGCATGTTGATCCACTATCTAAGCCAGAATTGGGTGGTAGGATGAGGAAGGGGCTTAGTGAATGTGTAATTTCATAGGTCAGGAAGTCAAGGATGAATCTTGATACTTAAGACTATGTAATGCGTAGTTTAGGATAGACTAGGAACAAAGATTGCGTAGTTTTGGGACTGAGTGAGCCACGCTAAGGGTTTTTGCATTGTTTCAGCCAAATGTGTAATTCTAGGAGGAAAAGAATACCCGGTGATTGTGAAATTGCTCAACTCAGGAGTTCAAGGGCTGAGCTTGAGCTAAGAGATTATAAAATGCATAGTTAAGGCCATGTTATAGAGCTGGATTGTGCAATTTTGGGAGCCAAGGTCTAGGGTTGAGCACTAGAACTATGCAGTGCATAGTCCTAGGAGGCAGGAACTTTGCATTGTGTAGTGTCAAGGGTTAGGGTTACATCTTGAGGGTTGGAACTGTGAAATGTGCAGTTGGGGAAGACTAGATGAGGCTAAGCTGCTAGGAAATTTCTAAAATTTGGCTAAGTGTGGGATCATTAAGATAATGTGAAAAATGATATGACTTGAGTGTAATCACACACTTAGAAAACTTGAATAAACAAAAACATAGATTATCGAAGATGTATGAATAGTACTTTTCCCTCAGTGTGAAAACTTTGTGATGACTTACTATAAGTGTGACAACAAAGATACACTTTGTGATGACCATGATGACACTTATGCGATAGTACTTAAAACTTTGGGGATGGATGTGATGGATTTTTACATTATTATTTCAACTCATTTTCACAATTTAACCCCTTGAAACCACCAAAACAATCTTATACACATTGTATGACTGCTATCATGTCAAAAGATGAAATTTTTCCTTTCTTGCAAAAGGGACCAAAACATTTAGAGAAAACACATGGAATGGATCTCAATGTTTGCGACAAAAATATAAAGACCAAGGTAGGATCCAAAATTTGGTGCAAGACAAAATTTTGGAGGGCATTTGTCACAAGGGCAACACTTGGAGACACAATAGTAGAACAAAAGTAGTAGTAATTTCCTCTTATGAAATTTGAGATGTCTCATAATTTAGAAGAGTTGGGGTAGAAACATTAGGGGGTTCAGGTTCACTGTGCAAAGAAATGTGAACCAAATGCTCAAAATTATGCTTAAAGAAATCCCAATATACGTCTTATCTAGGAAATTCATAACAAAGGTGAAGGAATCGATTAGAGAAATCCTTAACAGATTAATTAGGCTTCATTCTTAGAACTTGATTGATTCTTTTATAAACATCTTGGTAATCATACCTATCGAAGGCTTGATAAAGCTCCCAGAGGAAATGATGAAAAGAACGAATGGACGCAGATGCTAAGGTATGACACCATCGATTAACAGACTTCAAGAGTGAGGAATAAATCCAAACAACAAAAATCTTCATAATTAATCTCGCTGTATTCGCAAAATTTAAGAAAATTAGAAATGTGTTTGGTTATGGATGTTCCATCCCAACCATCAAACTTCAATTGTGACAAGTGATAAAGATGTTTATTGGGGATTAAAATTTTACCAAGAATAGGTTATGAAAACACCCTGGGATTATGATTTCAGGATCATCCATTTAAGATAAAACATTCAAAACAAACTCAATGGGCACAACTTGTTGTTTGGCCCTCCTTCTAGCACCAGTTTGTTGACAGTGATGGAAATCTATCAACCAAGGGGATCTCCCTGATCTGAAGTCCCAATTATACCTCACATCATTTGGAATAGGAGCCCCATTTGGGATATCAGCCTGGAAGCCATGTATTCTTATAGGTTTTCCTTTGCTACAATGTTCAACACAAGAGAGCTATGCATAGGTAATCTCAAATCAGCAAGTGAGTATGCCTAGTGAGTGTTTAGTTGTATGTATTTCAAGATTATTCTACTATAGAGGGAGAGGAAATTGAGCCCCTATTAGAGTGGTAATAGTACCACCCTAGTAGAGACACACACACACACATAAAATATTTGTCTAACATTAAGTGGAATAGTCCAGAAGGAGTGACAGTCATTACAACCATTATAAACAAGAAATATATATCTAACATCTAGCATAATAGACCACAAGGAAGCGAAAACTATAGAAATCATTACAACACATTCTCAATATGGTAAGTACTAAGATATCTGAAATAGTTTAACTACTTTCGCATAGATTAAAGCAAACATGAATTACGAACATCCACAGAATAGTGTTACAAATATTCGTAATCCATGCAGGAAGAATGTGCTCACCATGAGACTTCTCATATTAAGTAAAATTCGCAAGACACATGTATACAATGAACACCACTAACCCCAATAATGGAGCATTGGTGCAACTCCTTTTCTCCCTAAAATAACTAGCTTGTCTCTCTAATGCCTTGCGAGAGGATCCAAGGTGAAAAGTCATTTTCTCATACAATGAGGGTGTATATATAACCATTGGGGAGGTGATGCTTCACCTTCCTTGTGATTCTCTAACTATGCTCATGACTATTTGACTTCCTATGACTTTTTTATCTTACATGCCTATTCATCTTCTATACATGTCTTTTGTACTTCCACCTTATAATACATTTTCAAATAAGAAATTTCATGATCCATAATAATGTTGTGGCATATGAAAACTCATGACATGACATGACATGACACTACTAACATGGACTACTTAATGAATGGAAATTTCAAGCCACTTCTATTATTGTTTTCTACATGTTTTTATGAGGATTCTCTTCTATCCACCTCCTTATGGCTTATTGGTAAGGAGTCTTCAATGATATCAAGTCTTCAGTTGTGGTTGCAAAATGGTGTTCCTTCATTTTCTCTTGATTAATAAGCTTGCATAATTAGCTACAAATATGTATTTCATCATGTTTACCTTATTCATTAAAATCTTAATCACCCTTTCATGCTATGATAGAGTACCTGCATCTAAAATTCACTCATGACAAGGTCACATCCATTCTATAAACCCATAGTCTAAGATGGTGCATGTTGATCCATTGACTGAGCTGGAACTGGGTGGCAGGTTGAGGGAGAGGTTCACTCACTGTGTAATTACACAACTTAGGAAGTTAGTGGTGAAGCTTGATCCTTGAGACTATGTAATGCACAGTTCAATTCGGACTCATTTTCAAGCCTTTCAATTCGTTGTGACAACATAGGGGATAACCATCCATCCCAACCTTAAAAGAAACTCCTTTTCCATTTGGTATAGTGGCTATGACTAGGGATGATGGGACTAGTTTCCCAGAGATGATTGATTTGATAATGTTGATGGGATTATATAAGATGTAATGGGGAATGATTCAACTAAGAATAATTTGATCTAAATAATAAACACCTCCATATATCTTAATGTAACATTATCTAACTATAAATATACCTGGGAATAAACTAAGATATGCGATCCAAAAAGATGTCTTAAAGCAACTGGTAATAAAGATCATTCAACTGCCAAAATAAATGAAATTGTTCAAGATAATTGTTTTGGATAAATGGTTAGACAAAAAAATTGAGAAAAATATATCGCATAAAGTAATTCTTCATGTATTCAAAAGAGAATCATAGCTAAAACATCATTAAAAAGTGCAATAATGTAGAACTATAATTCATATTTTCATATGTACGACAATCAAGACAAAGAGTATTGCTAATGCATAAATAAAACACAATCATACGATAAAAGTACCATATATGAAAGGTTCTACTCATGGGCTCAGCAATATTAATCCAATTCCATTCAATCCAATACACTCTAAGAGTACACAAGTGTAATTTCAGTAGAGCATACTCAATATTCAAAGAAAAATAGATCCTATTTAATTAATTTCATCAAAACCTTCCCAAAAATGCAAAATGTTAATGTCTTGAAAAGTGTTTTTGATAAATTTCTGGACCCCCTATCTAAATGCATGAGAGGGCCTTAAATACTCAAATACATTCCTCAAAAATAGATTATTACAAAAATAGTTGAAGAGGTTTCAAACAACCTTCCTCAGAGTGGGCAAAAATAAAACTAAAAATAGAATTAACTAATGACTAGCTTCTTTCAACTTGAACTAACTTAGTCAGCTAACTTGATCTTTGAGATTTCAAATGTCGATCATTACTTTGAGCTGAGGTGAATAGCTGATTTTGGATTTTAACTGTCCAACAAACATGGAATTTGACAAAGTTGGCACCATATTTTGTGCATAGGTTGTTAAACACTATAGAGTCATCCACTGGCTATGTAGTTTTACTAGAAACTGCGAGTATGTCTCCCAATCTAGTCTGGTTAGCTGTTTAATTTCTTCTTCCTTGGTTTGCGTTGTTTATTTCCATTGTTGCTCCAATTGCTTGAAATTTGGTAGAAACCCTGGTATGCACTTTTTCAAAAGGTTGGAAGTATGGAGGTTTTCATTTGTGGCTTCTATTATACTACTTGTTGCTCCTACTACTATCATTGTCACCCTTTCTGCCTTTTTCAACCGTGAATTCCAATCTGTAAACAAAATATCTTTGTTGGATTCCTCTATTTTTGGTAGGTCAACCTTTCTTCCCTCCTCAGATTCCTACCATGTGATAAATTCATAAATATTTTTATGGACCTCTTCATATTCAAACCTCATATCAATTACTTGGTTTGTTAATTTATCACTTGTTTCACAGTAAGGATTAATCTATGAGATTTTCAGGGAGAACATTTCTTCTTTCTATATTAAAAGGAAGATGAGATTGATTTCTTCTTTGATGAATTCGTCAGTTTGAGGGTTATAATTAAATTTATCCACCATGGATTACATTTGAAAAATCTTTGAATCCTTTTTTGATAAACTAGCCTTGTGTTGTAACCTCATTTTCTTGAATTCTCTCTGAAGCTGAGCTACCTGTTTTTTTACTTCCTAGTTAGTTTTTTCTTGTTCGAATTTTTGTTCAAGCAGCAGAATTTTCTATTCTTTTTCTTTTAGCAGCATTCGGACTTATGTTTCTTTATCAATGGTTTTTTGGCATAAGATCCTACAAAATGGGAGATCTTCGTAATATTCTCTGATGGGTCAACACGAGTGTACTTCCACACAACATCCATTGGTTCATCTTCTAGAGTTATAACAACTGTGGTGTCTAGTTTCCTCTTATTTATTTGTCTTTTAACTAAAACCTTATGAGTAGGGATGTAGAATATATCTAATGGAGGTATCTCTTCAATTCTCAAGACAATTTTAGTAGTAGGAAAAGCATGAATAAACTCAATATGTTGAGTACCTGTAGCCCCTTTCTCTGTTGTTTGTGGATTTTCTTTGTGGTGAGTCTGTTTGGGGGTCTAAAAATCATGTTTCCTTAAGATTTGTGATTTTTTGGAGCTTCTTATTGAATTGCTCCCATTCCTTGTCAAGGTCAATGGCTGTAACCTTCCCTGATTGAGATAAAGTGGAGTGAACCTTTGTTTTCTTCTTTCCCAAGGCATGTTCGGTTGCTTCCTCAGTATTTCCAGTTGTATCTTTCTCAGAATATTTATTTAGATTTACTCCATTCTGAGATTATTTTTGTGAGTGCTTTGATTCGTGAGTTAACTTCTCTTGGGTTTGTTCATCAGAATTTTCTTTTGAACTTCCCTCTAAGCTTACACTAGGAGTTGGTTCTATTATTAGTTCAATTTGTAATAGGTCCAATGGGACCTTTAACAGTCTCTTATTCCTATATACATGAAAAGAATTAATATCATCTCAACTTAACTAATTTGATGCTGAATGTAGGACCCGTGCAAATGTTTATGCTCCTCAAAAGAGGTCATAAAAGGCATTCTCTTCATGAGTAAACTATTTTAGTTTAACCATAGTGGTAAATTGTTTAGCAACCTGATTTGGGTCATATTGTCTGCTTGGACTTGTGGCCAATTTGAGAGACTAATGATCTCTAATTTTACTGCGTGCCCATATTCATGTAGCGCGAAAGCACCACATTTGAATGGGAAAGATAGCCAAATGGTTTTCTTATGTTCCCTTAGGCCTTTGGTTAAACCACCCTCTCCTTTTGTCTAGTAAGATATTTCTTTGGTTAATAGCTTGTCTGGGACATAATATGGGAGGACACCGGGAGAAGAAATGCTCCCAAAAACACTAATGTAAGTGAATGTCTCTTCATCGAACCGTTTATCAACTAGCAAGATGTATACCTTGACTTCTTTAGAAAACCTAGGCCTCGTTCTATCAAAAAGGGTTTTATGAGCAGGCAACATAATACCCTAGAATATTTTGTAAAAATGGGGATGGAATTGAGATTCCCACAAAATTTTATGGTACACATGGATGCGGAGTGGGTTTTGTACATTCCACTTCCAATCCATGTTTCAAATTGAGAACAAAAACAAATGGCATCCATAACATAAGCACTCATAAAGAAAGGGGCAAAAAATCTTGAACAAACACTTCTCTTATGTCTATATTCCCTAATGGCCATTACTAAATTGCCTGATAAAATCTAACTCTAGTTCATAATTGTTGTGTTAACTATTGCATCAATTAATGGGAGCCATTCCATAGAAAATTCTATGCTATCAGCTTTACTAAATAACCTACACATCATTGCTACTACGAAATTATGTGGGGTGGAGAGTGATGATTTTGGGTACATACTAGATTTATTCGGTTTGAAGTTTCCTATGCCTAACCTCCAAGTCTGTGTAGTGTCAAACAGGTCCTCATTCTCTTTGGAGAAATGCTCAAGGAACTCTTTTTTATAGAGCTTTTGAGGCTTTGCTAGCTTTTACATTTGGCGCAGATTGTCTAGTGTGAAAGACCCCATGAACTCATGTATTTTATTCCTTAAAGTTTTGTTTGAGATATCTACATTGTCAATCACTCACTTTACCCTATTTGTGTATGGTAATATCTTAGGTCTCTCAACTATTCCCTGCAAAAATTAACATGCTACTTCAAAATAGGAAGTGTCAGATTATTCTTGGGCATCAGTTGTTGCCTTTCTACTAGTGGCCTGGGTTTCTCTTCTTCCAACAGGTTATACATAGCTTCCCATGATGTGGTTCCTCCATCCTTGTTGTAGGTGGTATTAGAGAAAAGTGGTATCATGTCTGATTTCTTAGATGCAATAGTTTTTCCCTTCTTCACCATCTTTTCCAACATTGTTTTCTTTGAAGGTTCCCTGAAATGGAGCAATGGAGATTATCAGATAAACATGGAGGGAAAATGACAGTGAAAATTCAATGATGTTATTACTCCAGGAAACTCTCCAAGGTTGTAGCTTAGAGATGCTTGGTAACATATAATCTTTAATATTGTTCTTGGAACTATTGGAATGGATGAAGGTTTGGATCAAGCCAGATAACCGCTTCAACTCTGTTTTACTCTAGACATGCATGAACACCCTCAGATTGACAAGGCTTTAGACCACTAATGCTCAATAGTTTATAGATTCAAAGGATAGATGGAGAATACTGACTGTACCAGCAGATGCATACATGAACATATATGAATGGCTAGCTATAGGAAGTAAATGAAACTTGCAAATCTAATTTACCAATGCAGAGATAAGATGATAGTTATCTGGCATTAAACGCAGAAGAAACATGAATAACCTATTCAATTTTAAACCCAATTTATCCATGTAGAGATAAGATGATGGTTATCTGACATTAGACACAGAAAAAATCATGAATAGACTTATCCAAGTGAAAGCTCTGAATAGAAGAGAAACATACATTGAACATGTAACAACAAAAGAAGCTTGTATTACTGGAATGAAGATGAGAAGCTACAAGGAACAAAGTATCTACAATCTCCAGAAGTTGAACCTTTGTTCCCTCTAACGTTTAGCCATTTATAGGCTTTTATAATGCTCTCTCATTCTCTGGGGACCGAGATGTCCTAATCTACCCCCTCCGGCTTCTAACTGCTTGATGCCATAATTAGACAAGCATGAGCATAGGGGCACTATTTCTAACAAACACAGTAATCAACTCTGGTCACTTCGCCGCTCTGTCAGGTGGCTCGAACATGCTGTGATGTTCCACGATTATTTTGTTTATTCGGTTGCATCGTGTTTTTGTTGTTTCCCTTTCTGGCCATGCTTTTCATTATTCTAGTTCAACTATCTGCTTGCCACAGATACTGACAGAGTCAACGACATTCCCTCCTAGGTGATTGATGGAGAGCAAGGGTTACAAGGCATACAGGCTATTGGATCGAGGGATCGAAGGTCAGGATGGTGGTCAAGTGGCGGAGGGTGGAAAATGGTGATGGATCGGGGGAAATGGATGGTGAAGATCAAACACAGAAGGCCCGAAGTTGTGGCAGGAGTGGAATAAGTCCAAGCCATTAGATCTCAGATGAGCAAATCAGATGACTATCGGGCGGAGGAGGTGCTCAGACGATAGTGCCAGGGGGTGGTTTTGTTTGGTTGGTTATGGTCTCTATTGGGTGCACATCGGGCAGTAAGAGGTAAAGGGTGGAGTCTGCCCGATGCCACTCATTGCACGCCACGTAGCAGTTAAGGAGAGAGGAAAATGCCTTTATCAGGTGGGTATTCCTCTTGCTAGTTTCTTGTGTGATATGAGTGATAGTCGTTAGATCTGGTGGGAATGATCTAATGGTGAAGATCGATTGAGCAGGTCTCGCCAATTTGGTGAAACATGGGTCGTCAGATTGGTGGAGGGGGGGGAGGGAATTGATGATGGAGGGACACGGAGGTACAGAATGTGCTCGATAAATGTGCGGAGGGCACGTATGGGTGGAAAGGTAAGGTTTTTTGGGTTTTTGGATTAATTTACTTAAGGCTAAGCTGAAATAAGGTTTCGTTATGATGTGAGGGTCGGGTTACAGTATGAACGGAGTAGAATGTAAGTAGAAGAGTAGGGAAATGGGGTGACGATGGCCTGTGTGGGAACTTCTCCATGATAGAAAAATGGGCCATTTCCCTCCTTTGGCCTTCAAAATAGCAACGCTACACCTCAGGGCTAACACTAGCTCCTTCTAGGAATGAGAGCCTCCCTGTGAGGTTTCAAGAACTATGGATCATTGGCTTTCTAGTAAAAGCAAAATCAAATCTTCCTCCTAGTGTTCCATTAGGCATGGAGTCTATTTTGCATAAAAATAAAGACTGAAAAACATATTTACAATGCTAGGGTTTTAAAGCCTTAAATGAAATAAAGTTTCAAAAACCACCCATTGACCAGGCTACCAAAAACATCTCCTCCTTCCAGTGATCAACTTGGAAATTGTCCACTTTTTCTTTCCTGTCAAAGGTTTGTTTGATTTTCTTCTGATGAGCTTTTGACTTCTCAACCAGCTGCTCTCTGTTTTGCTGTAGTTTGACCAGGTTATTCATTCTTCTTACCATGTCATTCTCTACATTTGGTTCTTCTTGCAAGAATTTGGCCACAGGGAGAATTGGTTGGATAGGAAAAATAGCATCAGTGCTATAAACTATCTTGAATGGAGAATTTCCTATGGAATTCTTGTTGGTAACCTTGTTAGCCCATAGTGCAAACTTCAACTTGGAATCCCAACTCTTTTTGTTTTCTTCCAACAACTTTTTTATTATCCTGACAAGACTCTTGTTAGATGATTATGCCAGGCCATTGCCTTGAGGATAATATGAGGTAGAATGCACCAAATGAATTCCCATGGATTTACACATGTCTACCAATTCTTTTTGCCTAAAAGTTGCTGGATTATATGTGACTAGTGTGGTTGGGCAACAAAATCTAGTGAAAATATTCTCATTCAAAAACTTTATGACAGCCTGGTGATTAACATTCTTAGTGGGTATAGCTTGAATCCATTTAGCGAAATAATAAGTGGCTACCAAGATCCATTTATGGTGGCCACTGGAATGTGGACTAACCTCACCTACGAAGTCCAAGCCCCACTACTGGAAGGGACCATTGACATGTACTAGCTTCAAGGGCAAAGATTTTAGCTGTTGTCTTCATGCAAACCTATGAAATTTGTCACAAGAATTCACAAAAGAAAATACATCAGAGAACAAAGTAAGCCAATAATACCCAACTCTCAGGATCTTTTGGGCTGTGGTTTTCCAATAATGATGCCCTCCACAGAAGCTAGAATGGAATTGGTGCATGACTTCCACAGATCGTCCTTTGTCTAGACATTTCAAGAGGATTCCTGATGGGTGTTTCCAATAAACCAGATTTTCATTAATGCGGAATTTGGTTGATTTGAGTTTAATGGCTTGGGCCTGACTTGAGCTAAGCCCTGAAAGGATTTCTAGCTTCTGCAAAAAATGAACTATGCTAGAATATCATTCACAGGTGGCTAGATTTTTAGCCAAAGACTGATTCTGCTCTTTCTCTTCTGCTGCTTCCTTTGTCTGCTCACTACCTAAAATTGAACCCATGCAATTTATGTCCAAAAAACTGCAACTTTCCTTAGCCATGAGCTTAGCCAAGCCCTCTCCTTTGACCAGCTTGGTGGGCTTCACCTCTATGTTGAACTTTATGAACTTTGCAATCCATTTAGCTCTCTTTCCATCAATATTTGGCCAAGTTAGGACATCTTTTATTGAGGTTGAAGTTACATATGCAATCACTTTGGAATGCAGAATATAAATCCTGAAGGCCTTCAAATATTTTATGAGAGCGTAAGCTTGTTTTTCAATAAGGTCATACCTTAGTTCAGCATCCCTCAGAGTTTTGCTGAAAAAGGCCACAGGGTGCTCTACACCTTCATCATTTTTGTACAATAGAACTGCTGCAAGTGTAGCATAAGAGGCAAAAGAGAAGAAATATAACTCCTTGGTGTAATATGAACTGATTAGAGTGGGAGCTTCCATGATAGCTTGTTTAATAGCTTAAAAAGAGCTTCTTGCAATATTTGTCCATTTTATTTCTGATCCTTTCTTCAACATGGAAGTGATGTGATTCACTAGCTTTGCAAAGTTTGGAATGAACCTTCTGACAAAGTTATCTTACCCAAGAAAGATTAAATGTCCCTTTTTGACCTTGGGATGGATAATGTCTGAATTGATTGAACTCTAGTTGGATCAATCTTCACACCTTCGACAGAAACAATATGTCCCAGAAGTTTGCCTTCTTCTAGAGAAAACTGTGATTTCTTTGGGTTCCAAGAAATTCCAAATTGTCTGCACTTTAGAAACACTTTCTTCAAGTGTTGCAAATGGTCTTTGTGACTAGCTGAAAAACTTTTATGTCATCAAGGTAAATAAGGACAAAATTTTCCTTCTCTCCCACAAAGGCTATGTCCATGCCCCTCTGAAAAGTAGCCCCAGCATTCATCAGTCCAAAAGGCATCTTGGAGTACATGAAAGTGCCCCAAGGAGTAGTGAAGGCAGTCTTTTCCTGATCTTTTGGATGTACCGAAATCTGATTGTAACCTCAAAATCCATCTAAGAAAGACATGACTCTAGCCCCTAAAATTTTTATAGCAAGTGTTCCATCTTAGGCAGGGGGTAGTTTTCTTTTCTAGAGCATCTGATCAGATTCTTGAAGTCAATGCAAAGCCTGATTTTCCCATTCTTCCTTTTGACTATCACCAGCTTAGCTATCCACTTTGAATACATTAAGGGAACTATGATTTTGGCATCCAGCAACTTCTTGATTTCCTTCTCAATCAAAGGAAATAAGAGAGGGTTGATAGGCCTTAACTTCTACTTAAAAGTGATGGTGTTCTTCTCCAGTGGAATCTTATGTTGAATGATGTTTGTGTCATAGGTCTTAAGATCAATGTACTCCTAGGCAAAGATATCATAAAATTACTTCATTAGGGTGCAATACTTAGAACATTGGGCAACAGACAAGTGGGTGGACAGATTTATGCACTTTGGATAATCTGGGTTCCCTATATTATGTCTATGAACTGCAGACTCTTTTTCTTTTTGGGAAAGCTTATACACTACATCATTATGATCAAACAGCTTCTCTAGAGGCACCAATCATTTGGGTATATGGTTACTAGGCAGTTGAACAATGCTATCCTGACCAATCTCATCTTTTACCTTGGATTGGTCGCATTCTTCAATGGTTTCGTTTTCTTGGTCAATGTGCATTTTAGAAAATTCATCAATGACATATAAAAACCTATTAATTTCATCATCATCTTCAAAAAATTTCTAGTATTTGACATTATCAGGCAAATATGGTCTATATTTCACCTGAACTTCATAAATCAATTTAGGATGCAAAGGAGGCATAAACATGCTAGCAGACATAACAAGGGAATCATCAAGCTGGTTCTTCATTCTATGGATATAAGAAATGCTAAAACTATCAAAAGAACCCTTGAGATTCCATACCTCATCTCTGTATTCTTTTAGCCTTAGATGCTTTGCTTGGAATGTTTTTTTCACTTGCTGAATGATAAGGTCTGCATCTCCAAACAACTTTAGACCTTTGATTCCCATTTCTTTAGCAGCGTTTAAGCCCAATATCAAAGCCTCATACTCTGCTATGTTATTGGTGACCTGAAAAGTTAACTTGAAAGATAAATGAATGCATTATTGTGTGGGAGATACAAGGACTACACCTGCCCCTGCAGCTTCCTTAGAGAAAGCTCCATCAAATAACATGTCCCAAATTTGTGGGCCTTCTTCCTTTGAGATCTGGCCAACTGGTCTCCTTAGCTGCATGGAGGCCAACTGGGATTCTTCAATTTGAATAATACAGGCTCCAAAATTAGTGTCAACAGCATAGATGGGATGATTAATGGGATTCCTCTCATCACTGATGATATAGGCCAACTGAGATTCTCTATATAATATCCTACTCTCACCTCCAAAAACTAGGACAGTAGCATAGGATAGATCATTTTGCAATGTTCCACATAATTTCTTGATCCAAGCTCTGGAAAGAAACATGCTAAATTTGGGGGGCACAAATGCTACCACAATATCCATCATCGTGCTCTTCATAGGCAGCTAAGGCAAGGTGATGGCTAGGTCTTTGATTAATCCCAAACATTTCACTTTTCTAGAGTCAAAATAAAATAGGTCATGATAAGGCTTGGTAATGTCAAGACCCAATTCATCCATGATAGCCTTGGGCATTAGATTATGGCTAGCTCTTATGTCCAGAAGGCAATTGTGAAGGATTTTGTCATGAATAGTTAAAGAGGCATAGAATTATGGGGATTTGTCATCATAATTTTCAATCATTGGGCTGAGAAGAATAGTTGGTTTGTCATCTTGAAGGTTTACATAGTCAGTGGAGGCTTGGATGGAATTGGGCTCAAGGGCCTCTAGGATAGATCTCTTGAAGGACTCATTCTTCACTAGTTCAACCAAGGGTATAGGTATCCTTAGCTTCTAAATTTCTGATTGAAACCTAAAAGGAGAAGGAGATTTGTCAAGGCATCTTACCTCATGAGCTAGAGCTTTTAGGAATATAGAATCAGCAGCTGGTCGCTTCTGCTTATTAGCTTATTGTTCTGCAGGGACAATAGCCCTTTGAATAGGGGTTTCCTTGGCATTATTCACCTTTGACCTCAAGTTATATCTTTACTAATATTCAGTTTGTAGAACAGCCTCACCATCCCACCCTTGGCTGATTTTGTCATTGGATAATGAATTTTCATAGGCATCTAAGGTCAAAAAGGAGGCAGTACCTTTGTCTTCCATATAATGGATCTCATCATCTTCTTCAAACTGATCCTCTTCCATGACTACATTCTGGAAACAGGTCTTCACCCTTTGGTCTTCATTGCCATCTTTGCTTCTTTGTAGGATCTGCAATTGCACATTGGCTCTTGTATATGGATTTGGATTTCTAGGAGCAAAGGTATTAGGAACTCTTCCTTTCCCTGGGTGCTGCTCAACCTTTAATTTTGAGATTTTAGAGGCTAGTGACTCTATCATCTTGGTCATTCTATCTATCCTAGGATTTGAAGATGATGAAGATTCACTCCTCTGTCTCCTTCTATCAACATTACCTTTGTGCTTCTCTACATCCATGATGTTTGATTCTACTTCCAAGGCTGCATCCTGCATATAAGCTAAAGTAGCACAATGCCTCTCCCTTAATAGTAGGCATAATTCAGAGTCAAAGCACTCGCATAGGTGAGCTTAGCAGAGGTAGTGGTGGGTTTTACTTCAGTTGGTATCTTGTTGTACATTCGGTTAAACCTCTTATTAAAATCAAACAACAAATCACCATTTTCCCTTTTTAAGTTGCCAAACTAGGTGTGGTAATAGAGTAGATCCTTCTTATCCCCTCAATGCTTTCGAAATGCATCATCTAAAGCCTCAATATCTGCTATAGAACTTGGGTCAGTTCTTTAAACCATTCTCTAGCCTCTCCATCTAGGCTTTAGACAAAGACTCTCATCTAGACATATTCTTCACTAATGTCCAGGTTATCAGCATAGCTTAGAATGGCTCAAGATGTTCTTCAGCTATAACACCTTCAGTCCCAGTGAACTTAGGCATATACTTCTGATATTCTCCAGTAGGCATGGCATTCAAAGGAGTGGGTAGTACTAGAGGTCCATACCTAGTAGCTATGATTCTTTCTATTTTGGTAGGTACTTGTGGACCTGACATAACTGTGGTGGCTATAATAGTACTCGCAGTCTGAATGATAGAGGGCTGAGGAGTGGATGATAAAACAAAAGGAGTATGATGGATAGGAGATGAGGTTTCCTTTCGGCTTACAACAAAAGGAGAACCTAAAGAATAAGGAGACTTATGAATCTCTGAGATTTTTCGTTCACTGCTAGTATTAGAGCTATACTCTCAACATGTATTTGTTCTATTACCGACCTTTCTTGAAGAGATATAGAATATTGTTTAGAGCTACCTGAACCCGATGCTCCTTTCGGTAGTGTCTTTCTTTCTTTGATGATATTTTTAGGGTCAAGTACTGGATTAGCTTGTGGCTTCTGATGATTTCTCTGAGTATGCCTCCCAAACTAAGCTAGAACTATGGAGTGAAGTCACCAAGAGGCTTGTTTTCTAGTAGAGTTTCCAAATAGATGATTACAACCAAAATAGTGTCCAGATTTTATCTATCATCAAAGCTGGATCTGTGTTATAGACATTTTTGGGCACTGCAACCCCAATCATGAATGTCCATAAACTGAGGGCTCCTAAGTCCCTAAAAGTGTTGCTTCACTGCCTAAAGGAACAAGGTCAGCTGATTACATCATCTCCCAGAAGTTCTCCACTAAAA